>CAUYTI010137862.1:0-36532 GCA_963575145.1 Galago senegalensis | reverse complement strand
GGTAGGGTGCCGTGGCATCACAGCTCACAGCAACCTCCAACTCCTGGGCTCAAGCGAGTCTCCCGCCTCCGCCTCCCAAGTAGCTGGGACCACAGGCGCCCGCCACAACGCCCGGCCATTTTTTGGTTGCAGCCGTCATTGCTGTTTGGCGGGTCCAGGCTGGGGATTCGAATCCGCCACCTTAAGTGTACGTGGCTGGCGCCTTAGCCGGTTGAGCTATAGGCGCCGAGCCAACTAAATGCAATTCTAATTATATTTCACTATGATCCAAAGAACAAAGTCCAGACTTTTTAATCCATTAGAGTGTAATATCTAGGAGTTTGTGTGTGAGAGAGAGACAGACTCAAAAAACATTGTCTATATGTGTGTATACAAGACCATTTGGTGAACGTTTTGAATTATACACAAGGCATTGAGCTAGATCCTAACAGACTCAGGATACAAAGAGGAATCAGTGCTCATCATGTTCTTTCTGGGGTCTTGGCAGACATAACCAAGGTTTTTCTGGGTCTGCTATATGGCATAGCCATGACCTCTGAAGTCATCAGACTTCAACTTTTCTACATCACGGAATTCATACTTTTTGCCCCGTAGGGGGTTCTATGAAGCCTGTCTAGCCACCGAATTAAGGACTCACCCCATCTTTACTGCAAGTAACTTTTATTTTATTTTATTTTATTTTGAGACAGGGTCTCACTTAGTTGCCCTTGGTAGAGTGCCAGGGCATCATAGCTCGCCGCAACCTCAAACTCCTGGGCTCAAGTAATCCTTTTGCCTCAGCCTCTCGAATAGCTGGGACTACAGGTGCCAGCTATATTTAGAGACAGGTCTTGCTGTTGCTCAGGCAATCCACCTGCTTTGGCCTCCCAGAGTGCTGGGATTACAGGCATGAGCCACCAAGCCTGGCCTTGCAAGTGACTTTTAATGAGTCTGATCTTCATCACCCTGGTGCTCTCTGAAGGACCCCAGGGCTAAGATGCCACAGTGCAGTCTGCCCACAGGGCTCACCATCTAGAAGTTTCTCTGTCATTGTCTCTTTTGTATAGCTTCTTCAGCCACTCTCTACTTTTAGAACTCTGGTTGAAAACATAATGTACATTCTTCTTTTATTCTTCTCATCTCGTCTTTCCTTTTTTTCTCTTTTCTTTCTTTCTTTTAGATAGTCTCGCTCTGTCACCCTGGGTAGAGCACCATGGCATCACACCTCACAGCAACCTCAAACGTTTGGGCTCAGACCATCCTCCTGCCTCAGCCTCTGGAGTAGCTGGAACTCCAGACACCCTCATCACTCCCAGCTGGTTTTTCTTCATTTCTCATGAACTCTTTTTTACTTTGGCTCTGGCTTTAGCAATTATCTCTTCAGCAGTATCTATTTTACTGAATCTGCTCACTGTGTTTTTAATTCCTAAAACTTCTATTTGATTCTATAAAAACTATGCTTGTGGGTTTGTTTTTTCCATGTTCCTGATTCCTACTTTCAAATCCCTCTTATATTTCTCCAAGGCCAGAAGCATAACCGTGTTATATTCTGGTGGTTCTTTTCTGCTGTCTGTTTCAGTTGACTCCTTCTGTGTGTTCTCGTTTCTTTGGGTGTTTTGTGACTATTTTTAGTGAGAGCTCATGTTCTAACTATGGGAACTCATTAATGTCCACATTGGAATAACGTTCCCTCAAAGAGAGTTTGCATTTGCTTTTCTCAGTCATTTGAGGCACACTAACTTCTTCATCTGGACCAATTTAAATGAAATTCTTTGCTTTAGGTTTTCTGAATTCCATCGGTAGGCAAATTCAAACTTTAATAGTGTCAATTCTCAAAATCTCTTCTGCTTTGTTCCAAGGTTGAGACAGACAGATTTTTGTACTGTCTGCTTCCAGGAGGTTGGTTTATTTTTCATTGTCAAGGCCAAGGGTGTGAAGATCTGTGATGTCCCCACGCTACACGTGGGTATCTTCTTATTCACCTCCCACCTTGGGCATGCATTTCTGCTTCCCTTTACTTTTGGCCTTTGTAGATTCCTTTCTTTCATGTCACCTCAGCCATGCACTTTGTGCCCTCAAAATTCAACATTTCAGTCATTTTTATTGGCAGAATCTTTCATGTTATCTAGCCCATAATAGTGCCAGAGACAGAATTGGCTTGAAGCTTTCTAGAAGCCAATGAAAAGAAGGAAATCCAATCAATTACATGGTCAGAGGGGCCAGGAGAAAAAGGACTCTCAGTTGCTTTGGAGAAGCGCCACAAGTTTTGGCACTGAGGCCAGACAGGGATTTTTCTCAGCAGCCATTCCAGCAGTCACCATGGTCTCTGTTGTTGCCTGGATGGGCCAGGCAGCTGCTGCCCACACTTCATAATAGCAGTACCCTTGAGATTGCCAAAGCTGGGTGGTGTTTGAGGATGAGGAAGACCTAAGTGGACAGATTACTCTCCCTACCTCGTGTCGTACTAGTAACAAGGGTCCTGAAGCAATGGAGCCTTCCCAGGAGCTTTGGAAGGCCTGTGTCTGAAGGTTCTTTCTTTTCTTTCTCCCCTCCCCTCCTTTTCCCTCTCCTCCCCTCCCCTCCCCTCTCCTATCTTACAGAAGTTCTCATCCTGTTGCCCAGGCTAGAATGCTGTGGAGTCATCATATCTCACAGCAACCTCAAACTGCTGGGCTCAAGCATCCTTTTGCCTCAGGCTCCCAAGTAGCTGAGACTATAGGTGCCTGCTACAACCCCTGGCTAGTTTTTCTTTCTCTCTTTTTTTTTTTTTTCCTTTTAGTAGATGTGGGATCTTTCACTTGCTCAGGCTGGTCTCCAAGTCCTAAGCCAAAGCAATCCACCTGCCTCAGCCTCCCAGAGTGCTAGCATTACAGGCGTGAGCCACTGCACTCAGCCCAGAGGGCTTCAGTTTTTTAGACATGCTCAGATGGGGATCTCTTGAAGTACAGGCACAGAAGGTAATTTTCACTTGGGCAACAGGGAGTTGGCCCCTAGATAACACCGGTGAAATGAGTCTGTAGTAAAACTGAGTCATAGTGTCTTTACACTCATTTTATGGCATTGTCCAACCACCTTAAAAACACATCTCTAGATAAGGTGAAATCAAAGATCAAAATGTTTTTTAGTTGAAGAACACCCTCTGTAATAGTTAACCCTTGTAAATTTTATATCCTGTTCTAGGTGTTATATTTTAGTTTGGTTTGCTAGTAAAAAATAGTTTATAAAGTGAAAAAATACTTATTTGGTAGATGGGACTGTTAAGATTAAAGAAGTTAGTAATTTTTCCCTACTTGAAAAAATGTTAAGAGTTTTCAATGAAACTTGGCTAGAAGATGTGTTTTCTATGGTAGTTGAGCAGATTATATAACAAATGGAATTCTAGATTTCTGTTTCAACTTAAAATGTTCATAAAAAATTCATAAAAATTCAGAATATTCACAGAAATATTCAGAAATATTTATAAGAAACCCATTGCAAGGGAATACTATGTCAGTATTAGTCTCCAAAGAGTACTAAATCATGCTTACTTAAAGCTTCGATACCTAGGAGAGTTGAGAGGAAGAAAAAATTTGTATTATGAGATAAGAAAAGTTCAATGAATTGGTAAGGCCAATTACCAAGAATGGATCTCCAGGAGGCTGAGAAAATAAACTTCAGCTGAAAGAGAAATGACTGCCTTGCAGTTTCAGCCGGGAAGGGTTGAAAGCGATGGCACGAATCCCCTTATCTTCCGTAGTGAAAACAGGACTCACGTGCTTAGAAGGAATTTTCTGCCATTTCTCAGAAATAATAAAAAGTGCTATAAGGATTTCATGAACTGATTTTGAAAGACTGTGAAAAAATCTTTCCTTATTGGATTGGACCCCTGCTGGAAAAATACCTTTCATAACGGATGGGTGATTCCGACTGCATTGTGAAGGTGGCAGAATCTCTTGCCTATCTCTGCAGCTTGAGCATTTGGTGAACTCAACGACATTATAAAATGTTTGCCTTAACCCAACTATTGTTTTCTCTCTCATGTTGCATGGGTAATAATAGCAACTTTAAATTTATAGTCAAATCTTTTGGTTTTGCAATGGTTTCTGGGGTGACTTTTGGTTTCTAACCATTTTTCCCTTCGTAGACAAGTTCTCCCTCATGACAGGAAGGACGCACAACAGGCCCAGTAGACAGATTCCAATGCTTGCTTCGCCATCAGGAAATCACTGCTTAGGTTCAGGATTTTCTCCTTCCCCTTAAAAATAAGAAATACTATTTTGCCAGCTAGAAGAGTTCAGTGTGAATATTTAAGCCTGTGAATAAATCTAAATCTATAATTTTGTTACAATTTTGAGAAAGAGCTCGAAGCTCTTTTCATTTCCGTTCTCTTCTCCACTCAGCTGGAATTGATTTATTCCCAGTAATGTTACCACACTAGTTCCCTATTGACTATTTTTACATGAATTAGGAGAACACAGAAAGAAATAATGATCTATCCAAAAAAACCTTTAAACAAGGAAAGGAAATAATCACCCACTTTTAAGGGTAGGATGGGCATTTAGTTTTGAGATGGCCATGCTCTTTTAAAAGGAGGAATGAGGATGAGTATCAATACTGAAAATCCAGGTTCTGCAGATTTTATAATTAAATGGCGATACAATTTTATAAATTGATGAAATAAAATAATGTGAAATCTCTCAGTTTGAATATGCACCCAACTGATGAAATTTCACCTGGTGGTAGTTTAGTTGAGTTCTCACATTATAAAATTTAATTCAAGTGACTTTTCCTCCCAATCTTTGGGTGTAAAACGTCAAGATTCAGGCACATGATTTTAGAATACTTAGGACGTGTCAAGTCACCCACCACATAGACAACCTGATATTCAGATGACCACTTATGCATTAGTTCAGGTGTAAATCTTTATCTGATCACTGACTGGTTTACTGGTTTAAAGCTTTTGTAAATAAAAATCACAAAGAACTTCTAGGATCCACTTTCTTTATTGGGATGATTCTTCCCACATTGTGGTGTTAGGCCCTGCTGCTTCCTCAGGAGACTGTAAGGACGGTGGGTTGGCAGGGACTGGAGAACTCTATACTTTGGTCAGCTCCGCACTGTTTCTTATCTCGCCCCTCTTTCTCTGTTCCTTGGGGTCCAGATGGTAATGTCCATCACCAAGACTTCTCCTTAGTTTGCTGGTGACCATGTGGCCACGCCTAGCTACCAGTGTGCTGAGTATTCATTCAGGAGCACGCATGAGACTCTAGAAAGAGAAATTAGTGTCTTTCCTGAGACACTGTTATATGACTGCTGATGGGTGGAGGAAATCTAATTCTACTGGGATTGCCAGGCAGGACAAAGGTGCACTTGGGGCAGATTGAGGTTATCTTGTCAGACACAAAGACACAAAAGGAGCCAGCCTATAACATAGCAAGGGGAGAAAAGCGCAGTGACAAGGCAGAGAGGAAGGGAGGCAGGACGCTGAGCTACGCTCACCCTGGCTCCATCCACACTTAAAGATACACCCAGCTCTGGACGTCCTGCTTACACAGCCACTGCAACCCCCCTTTCCTTAAGCCACTTTGAGATGAGTTTCTTACATGGCCAACCAAACAGGGTCTTGCTTAATCTGTATTGAAGAACTTCCAGCTGGACTTCACTATAATTCCATTAAGTTTTCTTGTTCTTCCTCCTGCCTTTCCTTTCCCCCGTCCCTCTTCTCCCTTCCCTTTTCCCTTCCCCCTTCCCTTCCCTCCCCTTTCCTTTTTCCCTTCTCCCTTCCCGTCCCTTCCATCTAACCCAGGACCAGATAAGGCAGTTTGAAGTTTGTATGGTAATCTGAACAAATTCACACAGAACATAAAGAGTGAAGCCTCACTGCCATTCCCACATAAATTCCCCACCAGAAAAAAACACCGAGGTATTTGTAGTTGCAGCAGCAGCCTTGTGTAATATCTCCTGTGTATGCTTGCATCTATAGCCACTGTAGTGTGAAGTCAGAGCACCCTGGGAGTTAACATGCAGGACAATGTAAAGAGGAGCATATATTCTTCCAAAGCAATTGTAGCTGTCATTTCGTTTTTTGAGAGTTATGAATGGAGGCATTGTTGCAAACAGCTGTACCGTGAAGGCATTTAAGCCAGTTATTACTGCCTGTGGTGTCTGCACTCAAAATGCTGCAAACACTAGAATTATGATTTACAGAGGTGAAAAATGTAACTTTGTAAGATCTAGCTATGTGCTTGGCTCTGTCTCTTCATATTATTAAACAGATTCCTTTATAATGATAATCCTAAATCTGAGGGCTTGTGATTCCAATGAATTTAAATGGGTTGACCGGAATATGTCACATAACATGTAATAATATATTAATTTGGAAAGCATGTAGTAACATGAATATTATTTTCATGTATTTAATTACAGATGCTCACCGACTTGCAACAGAGTTATGTTCCAACAAACTCATTCTAAGTTGAAAATATTGTAAATTGAAAATGCATTTAGTGCCCCTAATTTGCTGAACATGACAATGACAACTTAGCCTAGCTTACCTTAAACATTCTCAGAACACTTGTGGTAGCCTACAGTTGGGCAAATCACCTAACGCAAAGCCTAATTTGTATGTAGTGGTGAATATCTCATGAGGTTTATTGCATCCAGTACTAACAGTGAAAAACAGAATGGTTATTTAGGTACTCAAAAGAGTTTCTTTTTGGGCAGTGCTTGTGGCTCAAAGGGAGGGCACTGGCTCCATATGCTAGAGGTTTCTTTAAAAAAGAGTTTCTTTTTTAAATCATTTTTTAAAAAATTCAAAATTAATATGAGGGTACCAATGTTTAGGTGACATTGTTTTCAGTTCCAAGGTAAAGTTCAGTTGTAGCTGAACCCTTCACCCAGGGGGCGTGCCGAACACCCTCACTTTGTGCACATTGGTAAGATCTCGCCGGTCACCCTCCCTCCTCCTTCTTACCCTCATCCTCTTCTCCCCTCCCCCTTGCTAGACTATACTCATGTTTTCCTTTCTTGTAGGTGTGTAATTTTTTATATATTGGTTTGATATTAGTATTGAGTGCACTGGATATTTTTTTCCAGTCTTGAGATACTTTACTAAGAAAAATGTATATCAACTCCATCCAGGTAAACATGAAAGGTGTAGAGTCCCCATCTTTTCTTATGGCTGAATGCTATTCCATGGTGTGCAGATGCCACAGTTTGTTGACCCATTCACAGGTTGATGAGCACTTGGGTTGCTTTCAAAGCATAATTTCTGCTGATTATACTTTCTCTCCATTGTAAAATTGAAAAAGTGTAAGTTGAACCATTGTAAGTTAAGTACCCTCTGTATTTCCCACCACACAATGTTCAATCTATTCTGTGGAATGCAATCTGGAGGTTCATAATATAGTAAAATAATTTCTAAATACTACATATCTTAGATGACAATGAATTTGTTTGAATGGAACTGAAATGTTATATTTTAGAATTGGAAAAAAATAATTTTATGTCTCCTGGAAGAACTCTGTTATATATTGTCTCATGAATATTTTTCTTACAATAAAATGAACCATCTTCAATATGTTAAGATCTGTGGTTACACTCAGTTCACTGGACTAATCTCTGATAGAGTTTCTTCTTTTCATCTTACCCAAATCATAAGGCTGTATAGTCCTTCACAGAGATCAGATGTTCCCTTTGGATGACTTATGGTAGTATATCACCCACCATTTCACATCTTTTGGTTCTCATGCCAGATAAAAGCCTTTTCCAGAATGAATATATCTATATATATATATATATATATATATATATATATTTTTTTTTTTTTTTTTTTTTTTTTTTTTTTTTAGACAGAGCCTCACTCTGTCATCCTGGTAGATGTGGTGTTATAACTCAAGTGATCTTCCTGCCTCAGCCTCCCTAATATCTGGGACCACTCCACCTGCCACAACACCCGGCTATTCTTAGAGATGGGAGTCTCAGTCTTGCTCAGGCTGGTCTCGAACTCCTGAGCTTAGGCAATCACCTGCTTTGGCCTCTTAGAGTGCAAGGATTACAGGTGTGAGCCACCTCACCTGGCCTGTTCCTGGAATATTTGCAAAAGGAATAGCCAATAGAAATTCTCCCAGTTAGTTTACAGGTTAACAGAAGAGACAGTCTCTATTCCACTTCTCTACACTGCATTTTTTAGATAGAACTGGGTCATTTAATCAATCCAATTTTTTAACTTAAGAATTTTAAAGATTATGGATTTTTGTTTTGAAAGGAGGGCATCTTCTAGGACATCAAGGGAAATATTCTCACTTCACAGATGTGTCAGGATGCTTTGGGAGGGTGGCTTGTCACATAGAACTGATTCAAACTTTCTTAAGTAAAAAACAGGAATTTGGAGGGCACAGCACTGAATGTTCCAGGTTAAAAAAGAGACTCTAACCAGGGCACAGTGTCTGTGACAAGCCCTCTGTTTATCTCTCTAGGTTCAAGTCACCCTGGGTAGAGTGTCCTGGCCTCATAGTTCACAGCAACCTCAAACTCTTGGGCTCAAGCACTCCGTCTGTTTCAGTCTCCCTAGTAGCTGAGACTACAGGTGCCCACCAATAGTCTGGTTAGTTTTTCTATTTTAGTAGATGAGGTGTCACTCTTGCTCAGGCTGATTTTGAACTCCTGAGCTCAAGCGATCCTCCTGCCTAAACCCACAGAGTGCTGGGATTACAGGTGTGAACCACTGTGCCTAGGCTCCAAGTACTGCTTCTTCAGTGCAGGCTAAGTCGGTAGACAGATGTTGGAACGGTGACTGGCAGCTCATAATACATGCTTCCTGTACGTCTACTAGGACAAAGAGTCTACCTCCCAGATAAACCAAAATGCTGGAAGTGATTTTTCATGGCCTCACTGGCCTAACTTATGTACCACTGTTTCATTTGCATTAATGTCTGTGATTAGTGACATCATATTTGCTAACTGGCTTAAAGCAATCAGCTTCCCTTCCCAGAAATGGAGCCAGGATCAATCCCATACCACCTGCATTACAGAGAAATTCAGGCTGCTATTTCTGATAAGATGTTGAAGTCTGAGAGAAACTGAGTGCCTTGGCCTGGTCACACAGTAAGCAGTAAATCCTCTTTTAGAATCTAGTTGAAAATTATTTTGTCTGTCAACCAAGGTCCATGAACTACTATGCAAATTCCTGATGTCAGCGTTATGTGATGGGTGAGTACAGTGGAGACTCTGGGACTCCCTAGGGCAGTTTTTATCAGTCTGTGGGCTGAAGTTGAGTTTACAAAAGACATCTGAGGTCCCTGATAAAAATGCAGAGAGCTGTCCCCTATCCTGGATTGGCTGAGTCAGAATCTAAGTGGGAGGAGCTCAGGAATTTGCATCTTAGGTTGTTTTCCTAGACAAAGGTCTCTTGCACCGTAAGGATTGAAAACCGCTGGTTTGTGACTCATCTGTTGTTATAGCTAACAAATGTTCTAAAACTTCTTACTCTGTCTGTATCTGGGACTATAGTTGGAAACATTTTCTAGAAAATTTCTTTTTATTGACTTCCCAGTTAAAACTTTTTTCTTTCTTTCTTTCTTTTTTGTAGACAGAATCTCACTTTATTTCCCTGGGTAGAGTGCCATGATGTCATCATAATTCACATAATTCACTACTTCTAAAGTAAAACCTTGAGCTCAGGCGTTCAAGACCAGCCTGAGCCAGAGCAAGACCTCATGTCTACTAAAAATAGTAAAACCAGCCAGGCGTGGAGGTGGGCACCTGTAGTCCCAGCTACTTGGGAGGCTGAGGCAGGAGGATGGCTTGAGCCCAGGAGTTTGAGGTTGCTGTGAGCTATGAAGTCATAGCACTCTACCCAGGGTGACTGAGACTCTTTCTCAAAAAATAAAATAAAATAAAGCAAAATCTGGTTATCACTTCTGGTAGGTGGATTATGAGGTCTTGCTGAATCCATGTAGCAAACAGAGAAAGCTGCGGAAGACTAATGGGCAAAGTTGAAAAATATCTTTGTTTCCCCCCCACAAAGGAGTATCAGCAAGTATAAAAATGGTGAAGTTCATACAAATAAGGAAAATGTAAATATATTTAGTATGACAAATGACACTTAGATATATTATTTACTTTTCAGAACTCTTCTAAGTTGTCTTCCAGGTATGACTGATACTTTAAGACTTTGCTCAAATCTGCACCTCTTGGACGGTTCAAGTAGGATGTTGACAGAAGTTACCGAAAATCATTTCCATGCTGACTGGCTTAAGATAAGAAGTACAGCATTCACTGTGGGACCTTGTTGGATCCTTGTTAGTGTCTGACAACACAAATCCTAAAACAAATTTTCTCTGTTTTTTTAAATTTCAGATTAATATGAGGGTACAAACAACCAGGTTACAATGTTTCCATTTGTTAGGTAGAGCCCCTGTTGTAGTTGTGTCCCGAACCCAGGAAGTGTGCCATGTGCCCTTACATTGTGCCCATTAGGTGGGAGCCCACCCATCCCCCTCCCTCCTCCCTTCCTCTCCCTCCCTTCTTTCCCCTTTCCCCCAGCTGGACTTGAATTGAGTTTTTTTCTTGTGTAGGTGTGTATTTGTTTGTCTTCTGGCTTCATATTAGTATTGAGTACATTGGATACTTCCTTTTCCATTCTTGTGATAGTTTACTAGAAAGAATGTGTTTCAACTCCATCCAAATTTTCCACCTGCTTCCAAGAAATGACCTGGAGGGGACCTGCTGTCTCCCATGGAGCTCCTCCTAGAATCCCCAATGGCTGTTATCTTATTAGCATAGTTTCTTGGAGAGTGATTGGAGCGCGGTTGTGACTGTCAGTATTGTTTTTAGATAGTAAACAGTGGAAGTCCGTGGAAGAACAGGGAGGTTTAGATTATTACCACAGTAAATCTGACCTTTTCCCCTAGCATTGCTTACAACACTAAAGGATTTGTGAGATGTGAGATCAAACTATTGTTTGCTTTGAAGGATGACTTTTTTTTTAATGTGCTGCCTGAGGAGAAAATAATGTAAATGGAATGGTGAGCAAAAGTTCTACATGCAGAGCCAGGTGCCCGTAATCCTAGCATTTGGGAGGCTAAGGTGGGTGGATCACCTGTGCTCAGGAGTTCAAGACCAGCTAGAGCAAGAACAAGACACTATCTCTACTAAAAATAGAAAAATGAGCCAGGCATGGTGGAAGGTGCCTGTAGTCCCAGCGACTTGGTAGGCTGAGGCAGGAGGATGGCTTGAGCCTAGGAATTTGAGATTGTTGTGAGCTATGTCCTATAAAACTCTATAAGGGCAACAGAGTGAGACTGTCTCAAAAAAAAAAAAATTCTACATACAACAGTGATTTGACATAAAGTATCAGTAGAATGTAGTCCAGGATAATGACAGTTAATTACTGAATATTCACAACCATAGGTACTTGATATTACTGAGAATCTTTAATATTTTCTAAGCAATTTTCATGCAGTGATTTATGTAATCCTTAGAATTGCCCTAGGAGGTTTTACCATTATCCTTTTTTCTTTCTTTCTTTCTTTTTTGTAGACAGAATCTCACGTTATTTCCCTGGGTAGAGTGCCATGATGTCATCATAATTCACAGCAACCTCAAACTCCTGTGACCAAGTGATCCTCCTGTCTCAGGCTCCTGGGTAGCTGGGACTATAGGCACCTGCCACAACCCCAGCTTGTTTTTCTGCTTTGATTAGTGCTAGCCTGAGCAAGAGTGAGTGACAGGTACTCTTTTCCAGACTGGTCTTGAACTCCTGAGCTCAAGCAATTCACCTATCTTAGCCTCCCAGAGTGTCGGGATTATAGGCATGAGCTACCATACCAGACTTTTTATACTCCTTTTACATATGAAGAAACTAAGGCATGGAGAGGTTAATAAATTTGTTCATGTATCTAGCAGGTAAAGGAGTTGGAATTTGAATCCAGATGGACTACGTTCAGATGCATCATCTTCGCCACCAAACTATAAAGTGAAGATGTATGATTTTAATGTGTCATAAGAAACCAAGAATTAAATTTTCTCAACAACTTTTTACAGGGAGTTCTATACAGCAATGGAGATAGCACAAATATAATATTAAGTAACTAAAGGTAGTACAAAGATTTTATGACTATGATTTCAAGCTATGCTCAATTGGTGATAAATATGAGATTTGGTTTAAATCGGCTTTTGGCAGGCAGTAACAAAGATTAGATCTAAGATATGTGGGCCACCATTCTCGGTGGTGGCAATGTTAATATGCCAATTAGCTTGATACGTCCTTTGAGTTGGTTTGATAGTAGTCCATATGGACATGTTTAAACCATACAAGATTTTCATCTGATTAGTTGTTGCCAAGGGTGCCTATTTGCATCGAAAGATGATGGATGAAGGTTTATTTATGGTAATGAAAGTACACACTATCACCCTAGAACTATGTAAATACTTAAAAGTCCCTGCCTAGCTTTCCTAGCACTTTTTATAACCAAAGGACAATTGATTTTTCTTTTTTTTGAGACAGAGTCTCACTCACTCTGCTGCCCTCAGTAGAGTGCCGTGTTTTATAGCTCACAGCAACCTCAGACTCCTCTGCTTGACCAATCCTCCTGCCTCAGCCTCCTGAGTGGCTGGGACTACAGGCGCCTGCCACCACATTTGACTATTTTTTCTATGTTTAGTAGAGATGGGGTCTCACTCTTGCTCAGGCTAGTTTCAAACCTGAACTCATGCGATCTACCTGCCTTGGCCTCCCAGAGTGCTGGGATTACAGGTGTGAGCCACCTCTCCGGGGTGGGCACATGGCTTTTGATGACAGCAGTGTAATGTAGCTAGTAGTGTTTAAAGTTTGTGCTACTTCTCAAGTAAATTTTTAGTAACAGTGATGAAAATAAAAAGCTCAAAATCTCATCCTTTTTGGCAAATATTTCTTTATACTTTTGTATATTCCTTTTCGGGCTTTGTTCTTCTACAGATAGATTTTAGATGTTTATAATCTTGCATATAGGTATAATATTGGATCCTGTTTGTTGCTTAACGTTTTCCTTGCTCTATAATTTGTGTAATTGTTGTTATCTTAATGGCTACCCAATAAACCATTGAGTTGATTATTATATTTTATGTGACATTTTCTAAATGTTAAGCTTGTAGATTTTTCTACTCACTTGATAATAATTAACAGTACTGTACAGATTTTTCCTGCACACCAAATTTTGTCCAGAATTTATTTTTATAAATAAAATGTCATCAGAACACAGCCAGGCATGCTTGTTTATATATTATCCATTTTTCCTTTTGCACTGCAACAGCTGAGGTGAATAGGTGCATCAAAACCAGAGGGCCCACGAAACCTAAAATACATATCATTTGGCTTTTTACAGAAACAATTGCCATGACTCAGAGCCTGTAGCTTAGTGGTTAGAGTGCTGACTACATGCACTGGGGCTGGTGGATTTGAGCCCAACCTGGGCCTGCTAAACAATGACAACTACAACAAAAAAATAGCCAGACGCTGTGGCAGGCAGGCACCTATAGTCCCAGCTACTTGGGAGGTTGAGGCAAAGAGAATGGCTTAAGACCAGGAGTTTGAGGTTGCTGTGCAATGATATGGCACTCTACTGAGGGCAACATAGTGAGACTCTGCCTCAAAAAAAAAAAAAAAGAAAGAAAATGAAAAGTTTGCCAACTCAAAATTGTTATCTCAGCAACCAAATTGATTTTGGATAATTTTCTTCAGATGAATTCCCAGGATTGGGATTACTTAGCCCAAGCAAATGGATGTCACATGGTCTCAAAGTGCAATTCCAAATCGTTTTGTAATGCTGCTGTATTGATTCAGGAGGCTACCACCAACATATATATGGGCTACTTTCGTTCAACTTTGTCATGATTGGCTGTGATCACTCGGAGTTTTTGCTAATTTTGTGACTCCTAACAGTGCAGCAATCAGTAGTCTCTTTGTTTGTTCCTCTTCAGTATGAAAAAAAAATTTCTCTGTAGACCTTTTTCCCATTTCACTGAATATATTTTTATTGGCCTTTGGATAGAAACAGGATTTTATTTGCCAGGAAGCATGATCCCATCATTTTTCTGCTGGAATCATCTCATGCCTCCTGTTGGTTGATTCTGTGTTTGCCCCCCATACAGCCTGCCCTGTGCTTCTTGTCTGGTCTGCAATGCTGAAACCTGGTTTACCCAGTACCTCATAGAAGTCCAGGCCATAGATACCAATGCTTGGGTCATATTTGATACCAGATCAATGTACACTTGAATGTCAAAGCCAAAGTTTCCAGTGTCTAAGAAGTTCTTTCTTCTTTTTCTTTCTTTCTTCTTCTTCTTCTTCTTCTTCTTTTTTTTTTTTGTGAGTCAGAGTCTCGCTCTTTTGCCTCAGGCTACAGTGCCATGGCATTGTAGCTCAGAGTATCCTCAAACTCCTGGGCTCAAGTGATCTTCTTGCCACAGCCTCCCAGGTAGCAGGGCTATGCCATGCCCAGTTATTTTTAGAGATGGGGGTCTCCATTTTTGCTCAGGCTGGTCTCAAACTCCTGAGCTCAGGTGACCCACCTGCCTCAGCCTCTCAGAGTGCTAGGATTAGGTGTGAGCCACTGTACCAGGCCAGAAGTTATTTTTTACTTAATTCATAGTCTCTTACCTTTAGACCTTTTTCCATGAGTTCTTCTGTCTTGGCCCCTCTGACTGTGCAGTGGACCACAGTCTTCTCATTTCTCCTGATGCCAAAGGATCTGACAGTGTATCTAACTTTGGAAAACACAGGGGTCTGGCCTGTGAGCAGCTCCAGCACCTTGGCTGCCCATGTCGGTCTGTCTCCACTCTCCCCCACGAAGATGCTGAGGCAGAGCCTGTGGGCACAGAGTTCTCCCATGGAGTTCTCCTTCCTACCTAGATACTGTGCCATGATGGGAGACAGGAAGGGTCTCCGTAGGTTTATCAGTTGCTTTTCTGTCCGCTGAAATGTCTGTTCGTGTTTCTTCTATGCTAATCTGTTAGGGTCTTTACTGCTTCACTTGTTAATTTGTACGAGCTTGGGGATGATTTTCTGACTTACAGTAAAAAGAATCAGCAGTAAGATATGTTGGTGGATGGCTTTGTGCACACAGATACACATAAATCATGCAAGCTTCATGTGATTCATGGAAGCAGACAGAGAGGCCAGGCTTATAATAATTATGAATGCTACCTTTTAAAGCTGGAATATTTGTGTCATTGATGTAAATAATACCGGTAGCTCTTTTATTACTCTCTAAATCTGGAAGCTGAACTCCTGCAAGGAAAATATGTCTTCTTTATGTAATGAAAATATTTGCTTATGTAGTATTAAATTTCTCATTTGTGTATGACTCATTAAAGTACACAGCCGCCTCGGCTCTGGTTCTAAATCAAAGAACCTTGCTACAACAATCTTTTCTCTCAAGATGCAAAATGTTGACAAGTTTGAGTCTCTTTCACTCTGGCTGCAAAAAATTGAAAAGGGTTGCAGTAAGATGCTAGTATAGAAGGGAGATCTGTGAGCAAATGCAGGCCAGAATCCCCTAGAGGTGGAAGAATAGCTTCAAGGGGGAGAGGAGCAGGGAGAATTTACTTCTTTACATTTATTTATAATCCTAAGAAAGGTTTTTTAGGCAATGTTTGGTTCAAAAATACCGATGTGTATTGGTAATATTGTGAACATATGAAGTCAACGAATTTCATTTCCCGTTTTGCTCATATTCCCTTCTTGCCAGCCAGTGATGGGACAGGTCTCCCTGGAACAAGGGTATGACCACGTCAGTTGTGCTCACAAAACTGAATTTCTTGAGCAGGCAGTAAGACAATAATCTGAAAGCCAGGTTTTGGTGAGAAGGAGATGCATTTTTTAAATGTCTTTAGCTCCCATGAATAGGCATGGGATTGGTTGATGAGTGTATGCCGAGTGTATCAGAACTCAGGGTTTAGAGATACAGAGAAATAAGAAATATTTCCTTTTTGAACACTTCTGCACTGCTGGTGGGATTACAAACAAAGAAATATGGAGGATTCTCAAAAAACTAAAAGTGGACCTTCCACTTGATCCTACAATTCCATTACTAGCATCTGCCCAGAGGAAAAAAATCATTTTAACCACAAGGACATTTACACTAGAGTTTTTATGGAAGCTCAGTTCACAATTGTGAAGATGTGAAGTCACCCCAAGTGCCCATCAACCCATCGATGGATTAATAAACTGTGGCGTATGTACAGCATGGAATAGTATTCAGCCATAGGAAAAGATGGAGACTCTACATCTTTTATGTTTACCTGGATGGAGTTGAAACATGTTCTTCTTGGTAAAGTATCTCAAGAATGGAAAAGCAAGTATCTAATATACTCAATACTAATAAGAAGACAATATATAAACAACTACACTCCCATATGAAAGAAAAACATGAGTATAGTCTATTGAGGGGGAGGGGAGAAGAAAAAGATGGGAGAGGGGAAGAGGGAGGGTGACTGGCAGGGTGTCACCTAATGTGTGTCACCATGTGTGTCTGCATGCTCCCTGGGTGAAGGGCTCAACTACAACTTGAACCTTACCTTAGAAATGAAAGTAATGTAACCTAAGCATTTGTAACCTCATATTAATCCAAAAGAAAAGAAAAGAAGTATTTTCCTTTTGACCTGAGATACTTTGCAGCTAAAGGATAAACAGACATAGAGCAGTAATGTTGTTAGTGTATTCCAGAGGTGGTGGTTGTGTCAGGCACAGGTAGTGTTCCCTTCCTGTGTTGTGGGACACATAGTGCCATAGTGATTGAGGAAGATGTGGGGACAGCAGTGGTCCTGGTCCTCCTCCTGCCTGCAGGGGGTGCTCAGGGCTCCAGCTGTCTTTGGTGCTTTGGAGAGGGACACGGAGCTGCTGAGGACACACAAGTCACGGTGTATGGGGATGTCAGTGTCTGAAGGTCACTAGTGGGACTAGGAGCCCTGTAGTGCATGCCAGCTTGATCCCTAATGATCAGCTGGAACTTGTTGCCCCACAGAACTCACCGGGCTAAAGAGCAGATCAAACAGCAGATGACCAGAGGCTTGGCCTGGGTGGTTTTGAAAGGCCCTTTTCTTTTCTCTCTCTCTCTCTCTTTTTTTTTGAGACAGCATCTCATTCTGTTACTCTGGGTAAAGTGCTGAGAAGTCATCATAGTTCATAGCAACCTCAAAGTCCCGGGCTCAAGAGGCCCTCTTGCCTCAGCTTCCCAAGTAGGTGGGACTCTAGGCCTACCCACGCCTGGATAGTTTTTCTATTTTTAGTAGAGATGGGGTCACACTCTTGCTCAGGCTGGTCTCCAACTCCTGAGCTCAAGCAATCCTCCTACCACAGCCTCCCAGAGTGCTGGGATTACAGGTGTGAGCCTCCATGCCCAGCCCATAGGTTTTATTTGTAATAAGCAAAACCCTCTTTAATATTCCAGCACATTTAATATTTACACATAAATAACTTTTAGTAAGTAACCATGGTTTCTCTGACATTGTTAAGTGAATGTATAATCATTTCACATGAGTTACAGATTATGAAAATCAAGTTTACGTAAACAAAGTATCATTGCACAACTGGTAATAATTATACACGTTAATCTATAAATCTTAGATAAATAGGAAATAGTTTGGGCATGTTAAGAAACTTCCCTGCATCCACTGTTTGAAACAGTCATGTGGCTGTCCTATAATTGTGTATGCCTGTTTCATTTTTCTCAAACCCCAGGCACACATCATGATTTCATCTTAGGAAGTTGACATTTACTTTTTTCTTCCTAAATTTCTGTCTATCCTGATTGGTCCTGAATCAGAATTTTTTTTTTTTCTCTCAGTGAACCCCTTACTCTATAATGCAATAAATAAGTAGAGAAAACTAGCTCTTTTCATTGTTTATTCATTCATTCATTTTGGACAGAGTCTCACTTTGTCGCCCTTGGTAGACTGCTGTGACATAGCTCACAACAACCTCAAACTGCTGGCCTTAAGCAATCCTCCTGCCTCAGCCTCTAGAGTAGCTGGGACTATAGGCTCCCACCCCCATACCCAGCTGGTTTTTCTGGTTTCAGTACAGATGGGGTCACGGTCTTGTTCAGGTGGTGTTGAACTCCTGTGCTCAGGCAATCCACCCACCTTGGCCTTCCAGTGTGCTGGGATGACAGGTGTGAGCCACCATGCCTGGCCTCCTTTGGTTAACTATAATCAACCAACATGAACTGAAAATCAAAAATCAACAAACACACATGGGAAAAAAAAACACTTTGAAATCAATAGACAACAAACTGAGACCTTAAAATTTGTCAGATATTGAATTACTAGAGACAGAATTTCATTAATTTGATTAAGATCTTATAATGAGTGACAGAACCAAGTTTGAAACCCTTGTCTGTTTACGAAGCTTGTGTGGTATGTATACATGTGTGAAACATATGTGTAAAAATGCATGGACATACATACATGTGTGAGATTGTATGTATGCTGACTATTTTCTTCTGGAAAATCCTTTCTCCAAATGCAGAACTTGCCTGCTTCTTTCTTTCATTTTCTTAGATATTATCTCTTTATTTGGTCATAACCACCATTGTGGCCACAATTCAGATTTTATAGTTAGAGCTTCTTTGCACATTATTTTGTAACTATTTCTACTATCATAAGAGAAATAGTTTTTCTTTTTTTAAATAGAGATTCATTAGTATTGCTATCTAAATGAAGAAAGCAGAATAGAACAGTTTGAAGTCACGGTAGAGACCTGGCTGACATGATAGCCTGAAGGTCTTACTTGTGCCCTTGGGGACCTTCAGAGCCATCTCTGCTCCAAACTGCAGATATTTTGCACTGAATTGCCAAAGAAAATCCAGTTTTAACATTATTTACATAAGCCAAAATTATCCTATTAGACATAATAGTGGGATTTCCAGTCTTTTGTTGATATACTTTTGAGAAAGTCCTTAACCTTTTTCAGGACTGTCAAATGTATTTTATTAACCACCTTGAAGAGTATATGGATAAAACAATGGCCAAGAGAGCATGGCGAATTAATTTGAAAAGTTGAACGGAAGCCTGCCATTTCTGCATTTTTTTTTTCTATGTCTTGCACAGTTCTTTGATCTGTGCATGAGATTTGAGAGGTCGGTTGTAAGTTGGGTGAGCTCAGCTTTTGAATGGTCATATGGAGAGTTCTAGGAGCTCAGGGCATGAGACCAAGGGACAAAGAGCTTTTTAGTTGTGTTATAACCCTAAAACTGCCTCTATTTTTAGCAGTAATCATAAATCAAATATTTAAATATTACAATTAAAATAATTTTTAAAACTTTAGGAACCCTTAAGAGTTATACCATGTCAGTCATATGAGTATAGAGTTAAATAACTAGGTATTAGGGACAGAATGATGTGGGTTAAAGCCAAGAATCACTGCTGGCCATAAGTACTGAAAACAATACTTGCTAGACACAGTGTACTGTCCCAGCTCTAAGTTACGTATCAGCAGTGATAAGATTAAGGCAAGACAGAAGTACTGTAAACAGGCTGTGTTAGGAGTTCAAGAATGCGGTTGACAGAAAAACTACTTATTTTAACCTTTACTCTCTTCATGCCTGAGCTTGCAGTAAAAGACATTGAGGAAGGTTGGGAGGGACTTCACTCTCGTGTCTCCTTGTGGAATGCTTGCTGGTGTTGGCCTCCCTGAGTCCCTCAGTTAGGTGGAAATTGTCTGAGTAGGTGTCATTCATTTTTGGTCAAGTCACACTGACAACACCATATTCTATCAGGAAATGAAAAGAATATCACAAGAAAGTGAGAGGAGTGAAGGAGTTACTCAACCAGTACCTTGGTTAAGTCATCGAACATATTTGGCCTTCGTTTATATCTGTAGAACAATGAGAAGACTCTAACAGTGACATCCAGAATTTTATGCTGCTGTTTGCAGCAGTTGAACCATTCATGGAGACCTTTTAGGCCTGAGTCCAATAACAGCAGAGTTGCTGTATTTGAAGCATGCATGTGTGTGCGTGTGCATGTGCGTGTGGCCAAGTATGTGTTAGGAAGTTGTAGATGGTCTCAGCCCTGGCCTTATAATTTCTTTTCTCCCTTGATGTCCCTCTGAGTTCCTTCTGCAGAACTCTTGTACTTCTAAGTCTGTAATCTAAAAATGATTATTTAGAGCAGTAGTTCTCAACCTTCCTAATGCCGTGGCCCTTTAGTACAGTTCCTATGGGTCGTGACCTATAGGTTGAGAAACACTGATTTAGAGAATTTCTAAAATCTTGCCCTAAATAACTACTGGCTGGTCTCCAATTCTTAAGCTCAGGTGATTCACCTGCCTCGGCCTCCCAGTGTGCTGAGGTTACAGGTGTGAGCCCAGCCTCATGTGGTTCCTTTTCCATGTGTTTTTTTTTTTTAATTTTAAGTTAATACGAGGGTACAAACAACTAGGTTACAATATTTGCATTTAGGAGGTAGAGTCCCTCTTGTAGTTGTGTCCCACACCTAAAAGGTGTGCCATATGCCCTTACACTGTGCCCATTAAGTGGGGACACACCAATCCTCTCCCTTCCTCCTGTCTCTTCACTCTCCCCAGCTTGAATTGAATTGTGTTTTTCTCCTATGTGAGCATGTATTAGTTTGTCTACTGACTTCATATTAGTATTGAGTACATTGGATATCTGGTTTTCCATTCTTGTGATACTTTACTAGGAAGAATGTTCTTTAATTCCATCCAGGTTAATATAAAAGATTAAAGTCTCCATCTTTTTTTGTAGCTGAATAGTACTCCAGATCTATTCCTGGGTTAATGGGCACTTGGGTTGTTTTTACATCTTGGTGATTATAAATTGAGCTGGGATAAACAATCGAGTGCAAATATCTTTATGATAAAATGATTTTTCTTCTGGACAGATACCCAGTAATGGGATTTCAGGATCAAAAGGGAGGTCTAATTTGAGTTCTTTGAGGATTTTCCATACTTCTTTCCAAAAAGGCTGTATTACTTTGCAGTCCCACCAGCAGTGTAAAAGTGTTCCCTTCTCTTCACGTCTGTGCCAGCATCTGCAGCTTTGGGACTTTGTGATGTAGTCTATTCTCATTGAGTTCATTGTGATTTCTTGAGACTAACATTATGCTAACTAATATTGTTTGATATTTGACTATACATTAAAGAAAACATGGAAGACTCTCACACATTTCTGTAGAAATAACTTTAAAAGTCATAGTCAGAAGCTAAATTGCTTTAGGAGCTCACTGTAATTGATCTGTTAAAGAGTTTATGAGAGTAAGGAAAGTGACGTGAAGAAAAAAATCATTCTACTTGGAATGACAATCAGAAAGAAGGTAAATGCATTCTCCAGGGAGAGACAAAGGAATGATAATGAGCAGAGGGGGAAGGTTATATTCGTTACAGAATCAGGACTAATATGTCAGGAAAGTGAATCCACAAAGATGATGCTATAAACTACTGTCAGGCAAGTGAGCTTGGCGCATGCTGTGAGGGCTGCTGTGGTGAACATCTGTTTTCAGCAAAAAAGGCAGGGATCATGGCACTGACAGCTCCAGGCATGTCAACCAAGGAGTCTCCTTGCTCAAGCTAATTCATGCTCAGTGCACGTTTCCAGTTGCTTCTGGAATTCTAGGCAGTTGTTGATTTGGTCAACAAGCTGACAGCATGGCAGATCAGACATAATCAGACTAATTTTCATCCCCCCTGCACGCTTAGGAAGGGAGATTACTGGAAAGGCCCAAGGGATGCTCTTGGATACATTTCAAAACTTCATGCAGCGGAAAGAGAGTGGCTGTAACAGCACAAATCCTGAAGGTCTGGAGTTCAATTCTATTCCAAACACTTTAAAGACTAAAACTGAATAAGGACATTTGCACTAGATTGTTTATCATAGCTCAGTTCATAATCGCCAACACATGGAAACAACCTAAATGCCCATTAACCCAGGAATGGATTAATAAACTGTGGTATGTGTACACCATGGAATACTATTCCGCCATAAAAAGATGGAGACTTGGGCAGCGTCTGTGGTTCAAGGAGTGGGCCGCAGCCCCATGTTTACCAATTTGGATTGAATATTTCGAATCCAAATACAGATTCAATATTTGACACTTCTCAGTAAAGTATCATAAGTCTGGGAAACAAGTATCCAATATACTCAATGCTCAATACTAGCATGAAGCCAGCGGACGATCTAATTCATGATCACATAGGAGAAAAAGTCAATTTGATTCCAGTTGGGAATGAGGAGGGGAGAGGAGAGGTGGTGTTTGGGGTGCTCCCACTGAATGAGCACAATGGAGGGGTGTAGGTACATCTGGGTGCAGCACATAACTGCAAGAGGGAGTCTACCTAACAAATTCAAATATCGTGACTTGGTTGTTTGTACCCTCATATTAACCTAAAATTAAAAGAAAAAAAGACAGAAACTGATCTTCTGCGACAGTGGCTGGGAGGACAGAAATATTCGCAGGTGGAGGCAAATCTGTAATTCTTCTCAGGAGTAAAGGAAAGAGTCAGAGAGCAAAAGACACAAGGCATGTAAATTGCTTAGTATGTTACCTGACACCCAGGCAGCGTCCAGTGAATGTTCTCGATTACAAGGAACGTGGTGGGTTTTCACACAGGATCTTTCTCACTTTCTTCTAGTAACCCTTCCTGTGCTGCAGAGATGTGAAAGATAAAAGCCTGCATTTCCTAAACCATATTGCACCTCAGGTTCCGGTTGCAAATTAGACTTATATGACTTAGGGACAATCATGCAAGATTTGGAAGGCATGAAGAAGAAAACATCTTACTGCTTTTGGCCATTTTCTGCTGGGAAATGGGCTTGTGGAGCAGTGAGTTCTTTTCTGCCACAGAATTTCAGTGCCTGCGTTGGGCCAATTGCATTGATAGCTCCAATGAACGTATCCTCCTTTCCCATCATGATTCTGGCCTGGCTGCATTGCTTGGTTCAGTTAGAATGTATGCAGTACTGGTATGCCAGCTCCAAGACAGCCTCGCGGAGACTTGCACATTTCTGGTTTTGCTCTTAAAACTCTGCCTGTGCTGGTCACAGTCAACAGAGAAGAGCTGTCTCAGCCATTGCATATCAGCTAGTCTCCAGCCAGTCTTGGAGCTCAACCAGTCATGATGAGTAGAACTACACAGCTGACTATAGAGTGAGCAAAATAGATTTGTTTTGTGGTATACCATTGCTGTTTTGTTCGTTCTGGACTAAAATAAATATGATAAGCTGACTGTTGAGAGCACCTACATCAGAGGTGACCCTGCACTCCAAAGCCGGGGTGCAATCAGAGTTAGTTGTAGCCCAAGCTGTGCTACCACTTTGGATTACAGCTTTGGTAGTGTGCTCTTGAATGCAGAGATTCCAGTGTCAGTTTCTGTATTCCCCTCTCTCCTGTCTTCAGAATTTGATAAAGGTAATATGGCAGTTCCTCCGTTCTGTAAAGTCTGCAATATTTTGAGTGACATTGGTGGAAACCCAGTTTAGAATCTTCTCCTCCAATCCTTTTGATGTGTTTTAAGTGACCAATACCTTGTATTAAATGCCTTTCTGATTGACATACCTATGATCATTCTTTTTCTTTTTTTCAGACAGAGTTTCACTGTTGCCCTGGATAGAGTGCTATGATGTCATAGGTCACAACAACTTCAAACTCCTGGCCTCAAGTGATCCTCCTACCTCAGCCTCCTGAGTAGCTGAGACTACAGATGTCCACCACAACACCCAGGCTACTTTTAGAGATGGGGTCTCACTCTTTTTCAGGCTAGTCTCCAACTCCTGAGCTTAAGGGATCTAGCTGCCTAGACCTCCCAGAGTGCTGGGATGAGAGGCATGAGTCATGATGCCCCATTTGCCCTTGAATATTTTGAATCCAAATACAGATTCAATATTTGTAGTGGTGCATACTCTATAAAATAAGAGTTTTTTGGTAATACAGTCTCTGTCCTCTTTAGCTTAAACCCCCTCTCTTCTTTCTCCCTCAAACTCATATTTCTTTAGGGCAAAATTTCAATGAATGTATTAAGGATTTTTTTTTTTTTTTGAGACAGAGCCTCACTCTGTCTCCCTTGGTAGAAGGCTGTGGCATCACAGCAACCTCAAACTCTTGGGCTCAAGTGATCCTCTTTCCATAGCCTCCCATGTAGCTGGGACTACAGGCACCTGCCACCACTACTGGCTTGTTTTTTTCTATTTTTAGTAGAGATGGGGTCTTGCTTATGCTCAGCCTGGTCTTGAACTCCTGAGCTCAAGGGATCCTCCCACCTTGGCTTCCCAGGATGCCAGGATTATAGGTGTGAGGCACTGAGCCTGGCCAGTATTAAGGATTTGTACACTTAACACCCTAGGGAACAAATTGCATATGTTAGACCTAAAGCAAGTAGAATAGAAAAACACCAGCACATTAAGCAAGGGTCTTTTATTGATGGGCTGGCCCGAGAGTGGGCTCACGCCTCCAAACACGCCTCCAAATCTCGTGACCCCTAGAAGCAGAGGTGGAACTTTTATAAGGGACTTTCCGTGGGGGAGGGGGAATCCTTAATGCAAGACGAATTTCACAAGAGCCAACACCTGGTAAGGGGAGACCTCACAAGGAAAGCTGAGGTTTCTGCAGTTATTGCTAAATTCTTTCAGCTGAGCTTCCTGTCTTAAAGGGGGATTGTTGAAAGCCCCCAGGAAGATGAAGTTGGAGCATAACAAAAAGATGACATTAGTAAGTCAGAGGGACAAAGCTATGTGTTTGAACACCTTCTTGGGTACTTGGTATAACTTGCCTTATCTTAACTTGCTTAAGGCAACTCAGGAATAAAGACTTGGTAGTTTCCCATTGCACTTGTGAAAGATTGTATTAAACACTAGGCATTTAGTGTGTCTGTGTGGTCCACAAACCTTTGTGCATTACGATTCACTTTTAGAGCTAAGATGGTGGTGGTGTTCACGTGGCTGAATGGTCTTCCCCATAGCTGTGTTTGCTGTCTGAACAGCCTGCTACTATCTTAGTTTTCTCTCTCCTGGATTACTTGACCGTTTTTTTCTCAAAATGTCCTATTATTCAGCCTATTGGATCATCAGCTACTATTTCTTTGAATTTCACAAACTATACTCATCGGTGCTGCACTGGAATGGAATGTATTTAATTTCCTGCCTGATCCTAACTCCACTGCTTCAGAGCTGCTTAGAACATTTTTCTTCATCTGTTTTCTTACCTTCCACAGCCGAGAGAGCTGGACCGCAGGAATCTCATCTCATTGGTGACGATTCCGTCCCATCCAGAATCTCAGTATTGGTCTGCTCGTCTTCCCATTTTGTGTTCAGAACTGCTTGTTGGTAATGTTAATAAAGACTCATTGGGCAAATCCTCTACTTTCCCCTTCTCCAAAATCATCTTCTGAGATTTTTGTCTTTCTGATCTTCTGTAAGTGTTTTTCTTTTGGTTCATGTACCACATAAATATTGCTGGGATTTAGATTGTAATTTCATTTAATCTACAGAATGATTTAGGGTTGAATTGGCAATGTTCTTTTTTTGAGAAAGAGTCTCTCTCTGTTGTCCTGGGTAGAGTGCTGTGGTGTCATAGCTCACAGCAACCTCAAACTCCTGGGCTCAAGCCATCCTCCTGCCTCAGCCTCCCAAGTAGCTGAGACTACAGGTGCTTTCCATCATGCCTGGCTAGTTTTTAAATTTTTTTTAGTAAAGACAGAGTCTCACTCTTGCTCAGGTTGGTCTGAAGTTGTGAGGTCAGGCAATTCTCCCACCTTGGCCTCCTACCCAGAGTGTTAGAATTACAGGTGTGAGCCATTGTGCCCAGCCTAATTGACTTATTTGTGATATTGATCTTTCCATTAAAAAATGTGGTCTGTCTTGGTTTTTTTTTTTTTTTTTTTGAGATAGAGCCTCACTATGTTACCCTTGGTAGAGTGCTGTGGTATCATAGCTGATAGCAACCTCAAACTCTTGGGCTTGAGCCATTCTCTTGCCTTCCAAGTAGCTGGGACTACAGGCTCCTGCCATAACGCCTGGGTATTTTTTGTTGCAATTGTCATTGTTCTTTAGCTGGCCTGGGCTGGGGAACCTGGGGAACCCGCCACCCTCAGTGTATGTGGCTGGCACCGTAACCACTGAGCATGGGTGCCAAGCCATGTCTTATTATTTATTTATATCTTCTTTCATGTCTTTCAATAATGTTTTAATTTTTTTCATGAAGGTCTTTCATACTCTTTATCAGATTTATCTCTTATAATTTATAGCTTTTAAAAATATAATTTGAGTGGAATTTTTTTTAATGTTTTTGGTAGGAACTCTATTGATTTTCAAAATTCTGTTCTTGTATTTAGTAACTGTGCTGATTTATCTTGTTTTTTTGTTTGTTTGTTTGTTTGGTTGGTTTTTTTTAGCCAGAGTCTCACTCTGTTGCCCTGGGTAGAATGCTGTGGCTCACAACAACCTCAGATTCTTGGGCTCAAGTGATTCCCCTGCTTTAGCCTCCTAAGTAGCTGGGACTACAGGCACCCACCACAGTGCCTGACTGTATAGAGATGGGGGTTTCACTTTTGCTCAGGCTGGTCTCAAACTTGTGAACTCAGGCAATCCACCTGCCTTGGCCTCCCAGAGTGCCGGGATTACAGGCGGGAGCCACTGTGTCTGGCCTTATCTTGTTATAATAACTTATCCTATTTATTTTTGGTTTTCTATATATATTGTACAATTTGCAAATAATGAATGCTTTTATCTCTTTAATATGATTATGTTTTACCTCTTAAAATAGTATTTTATCTCTTAAAATGTTCTTTTTTGGGACATTATCTAGGACAGCCAGTATAAGGTTGAACATAAACAGAAATAGTCACCGCCCTTGGTTTGATTCTGGTTATGATGGGAATGCTTCTAACGTTTCATTATTTCCTCTCAGTTTGTCTTTAAATGTGGTCATTGTCTTCCTGGATAAATATTACAGAAAGCAAAGAAGTAATTTGTATGGTAATGTATGTCTGTAAAAATATTTCAGAAGCTGGCCGGGCATGTAGGCTCAAGCCTGTAATCCCAGCAGTCTGGGAGGCCGAGGCAGGTGGATTCCTTGAGCTCAGGAGTTTGAGACCAATGAACAAGAGTCTGACCCTGTCTCTAGAAATAGATGGGCATTGTGGGGGATACTTACAGTTCCAACTACTCAGGAAGCTGAGGGAAGAGGATAACTTGAGCCCAAGAATTTGAAGTTGCTGTGAACACTGATGCCAGGGCAACAGAGTGAGACTCTGTCTCCGAAAACAAACAAAAAAACACTTCAGGAGCTTATAGGATTTATAGGGGACCCTGAGGATTTGAAAACACACTGCAAGGTGAATATGGTGAAGAGACCAACATCCCAGCAGCTGGCGTAGATGTTACTTCAAAGCTATGGAAGATGCAGAAAGAAACTTTTTGAGAACTTCTCTAATCTGATTAGTAGAGAGGTTAAGAGAATCACATATCATAACTCCAGTCCACTGTGTAGAGAAGCCTCATCAGAACCTCCCAATCTCTTGATCCCCTAAACCTCTCCCCCACTTAAGTGAGCCAGTACCTAACTCTTTGCTCCCTGACTCTCTCTGTAGGGTGCTGTAGTGTAGGAGCAAAGGAAAGGCTTCCCTTTTGCCCTTGAAATGTTTGCTGAAAAACCAATTCACAAAAATAGCTGCATAAGAGAGGAGGGAAATAAATGTAGTACCACCATGTGCAAGGGAAGAATGGCAGAGTGATTGTCCAACATCCCCAGGGGCTGCAGATGCTCATCTACAGATGGGGAAATATGCATGACTTTCGGACAATAGCAGATGATTTTTAGGGGAATTCAACGGGCTTGAAAAACATACAATAGTCTGGGGCAATGTCCATTGAGCCTGCAGAGAGGACAATGGTTTGTGACAAAAGTCTGTCTAGGTTTGTTGACAGACTTTAGATTTCTGTGATGTGGGTTTAGTTAATAACAACTCAGTAAAGAGATGGGGGGGTAATTAGGTCCTTTTTGTTTATTTATTTATTTATTTATTTGAGACAGGGTTTTATTCTGTCACCCTGGGCGGAGTGCTTTGACATCATAGCTTATGGCAACCTAAAACTCTTGGGCTCAAGCAATCCTCTTGCCTCAGTTTTTTTTTTTTTTTTTTCATTTTTAGTAGAGAGAGAGTCCTGCTCTTGCTCAGGCCAGTCTTGAACTCAGGAGCTTAAGCAATCTTCCTGCCTCAGCCTTCCAGAGTGCTAGGATTACGCCCAGCTAATCGTGTGGTTTTTTGGTAGGCCCAGACGTTAGGCAAATAAGGGAACTTTGGCCTGTGCTTTGGAAAAGGTTGGAGATAAGGGACGGGATGGCAGTGGAAGGAAGGAAAGGCTGTGTCCGTCCAGCCTTTATGCAGACAAGGAAAGTCTCTTCTAACATCTGTTCATCTCAGAGAACTTGTATTCATTATACCGAGGAGCCATGTGTGGGGCAAAGTTCTTTGGACCCCATTGCCGGCACGTGTAGTTAATGTTTCTCCTGTCGATCTGTTTATCATCAGTTAATTTGCAGGCCCCCAAACAGGACCTAAGTTGTTGGAGAGGATATTTTCCTCCCAAGGGTGACAACCTCACAACTGCTTTTGGTTTCAGGTAGTTGTCTGCATCCTCGGTTCTGGGGATGCTCATGGCTGAAAAATGACCAGAGACTCCAAAGGAACACAAGTGTGAAACAAAGTGTACTGAGGAAAAGACAGGTGTGTTAATAGAGTAAGAGCAAGATGCAGGCTTACAGAGCAAGATACATTCGCCATAGACAGCGAATGGGCCTCCGTTGTCATGACAACCAAAGCCCTGGGTTACGGCCAGTGGTCCCCTTTTATACCACCTGGGTTAGGCCCTGCCTCATGGTTCAGAGGTCACCTTGAAAGCTGGGTCTTACTGCACATGGGACCTCCCATGAGCCTCTCTGAGAGTCTATTGTGTGTGTGTGTGGATCCCAATGTAGATTTGATATGATAATTAGCCTTAAGACTGTTCTGGGTCACATTCAAGACAATAGTGCCTATGCTGCTTGGCTCATGGGCCAGCAAGTCCTCTGCATCCTTCTGCAGTTGGCATGCTAAGTTCTGACTAGGAGATTGGCAGGGTGTCCCTTCTTCCCTAGGTGTGAGTAATCAGGATTAAGGTGGGCAGCACCAAGATGGGGGCCCACCCTTGTCATCTTAGAGTCAGATTCCTAGCTATCTGCTTAATACTGCCACTGGTGGGCACAGACACTGTGGCCTTGTGTTGCTGGTGTCCCTTATGTGGACGTTGAGCAAATCTGCTGCCTCTGAAACCAGCCGTAGCTGCAGTAACGATTTAGCCTTTCTTTCCACCATGCCCTCTGGATTGTGTGTGGCCCCTGCCCCTTTATAGTTGTTCCAAGTAGGGGAGCAGGTCTGTTCAACTGGGGGAACCCCATTGGGAGAGCACAGGTAGTGAGAATAAGGTGGAGTCAGGGAGGTTAGGGCCCACAGGACACGGCTGGTCTGGTTGGTCTAGGTCCTACCTGACCTTCACCTCCTGTCTCCCGTTCTTGTTGTTTTGTAAGTTTAGCTCCTACCCTACAGATGCCCATCTTGAAAGGTTTAGGAAGATTGATGTAGGAAATTAACTGTTTTTTTTTTTTTTGAGACAGAGTCTGGCTTTGTTGCTTCTTGGTAGAGTGCGGTGGTGTCATAGCTCACAGTAACCTCAAACTCTTGGGCTCAAGCGATCCCCCTGCCTCAGCCTCCTGAGTAGCTGGGACTACAAGTGCCTGCCCCAAGGCTGGGCTATTTTTAGAGATGGGATCTCACTCCTGCTCAGGCAGTCACCCACCTCTGCCTCCCAGAGTGCTGGGATTACAGGTGTGAGCCATCACTGTGCCAGGCCCAGAAATTAACTTTTGAATGAGAAATGCTGTAATAGGTCCATGGGTTGTTCTGATTATTATTTAAAATAAGAGTTAATGTGGTCTTTACTTTGAACCTTTGTGTATAAGTCCTCTTGGAAATGGAAAAACAGAACAGTTTTGAAGAGACTGCTCTCACTATTCTCCAGAATCACCAGCCTTCTGACAAATAAAATTTGGTGAACCCATCCCTGTCTCTGGGTATTGGCTGACAGTGACAGGTGGCTGGACCCTCTGTCCAGTAACAATTACATGCCCACACTGCCTGGCTATCAGGGAGTTTGGGGAGATAAGAGCTGGGCATTTTTTGGCTTCAATATCAGTAGGTGGGCTTATTGCAAAAGAAGAAAATGTGGATGCTGTAGCTGAAAGAATTGAAAAAAGCAACCAAACACTGTGTAGGCTTTGAAACCTGCCAGACAGCTCTTCATCTGGATTCAGGGGAAGAGCACATTTTCCTTTGCTTTTGGCTGGAAATTTTAAGAATGCTCATTTTCAATCATAGACCAGATGCAAGGCAAGGCATGGAATCTGCAAGATGGCAGTCTGCTCTGCACATAACTGATGCAGTCAGTGCCTGGCATATTGTGACTTCACAAGTCACAACAAGACTGCCGGATTAGAAGCTCAGGGTGTTCTGCCCAAATTTTGCCTTAAACACCATTACCAATAACAACCTGCAGGATCCCGGCTCAGCTGGATATTTGGCTGGTGACGTGTGAGGTCGAATGGAACGCAGCTGTCTGCCCAGCTCGGGTAGCTGAGCTTTGCTAAGCAGTAGAAACCGGCTTTTGTCAGCTTGTCCACTGTAGGTATATTATATATAATTTTACTTCGCCATTTATGAGTCAAGAGACACATAAGGTGTCCAATTAAAAATGCCCTTTCATACATGCCCGGTTCAGACCCAAGCCGCACTTTCATACAGAGGAATGCATAAATACACATGATAATTGCCTCTAATGACAGCAAAAGAATGTGATGAAACATTTCCTGATAAAATCTAGTCTCTGCCTGCAAAGAGGATCAGGAGTCCTCTTCCACCGCCCACCATGATTTACAACATAAAGGGTGAAATTCTGAAGGGGGAAGTAATTGTCTTCTAAATGGATAATATATGTATGAAGTAGAGAGCAGAGACCTTTGTGTTCTCTGGACAAGGAAAAATTATAAATGTTCTCCAGATGGAAAAGAAAACGTCTGTTTGACAAGCCAGCCTTCCTCCTGGCCTTTTTCGTTTCTAGGTTATCAAGTCAATTTTTCAATTCCTTTTACAAGGGTGTTGTGCTCCTGACTACAGAGTAGTCGGGCTTGGTAATCAGCAGGCAAAGGGCATCATTTCTGGGCTTTCTTCCATTGTTTTTTAGAGCTTGTCTCTAGACCCATTTGTGTATTTGTTATGAACCTGGCGCTCTTTAGAGATCTGGAATGCAGTTACAATGATCAAGGATCTGAGTGCTTAAAAATGAATCTTTTTAAAACTAGACACAACAGTTAGAAAACAATTGCAAGCCTTTCAATAAACATCGAGCTTCTTACAGGTGGATGGATGTACAGAGATCTCCTTGGTATGTGATGCTACGTGTTAATAAAACCCAGCGGGACACTTATCAGATGGCTCGTTTATCAGATTTCTTACCTTCTAGCTGTTCAATGTTGAGCTTCTCACACAAATGGCTTTAGTTCTCTTGGGGGAAAGAATTGGAAAAAACACAGAGACAAATAGAACTCTGAGGCAATAAACAAATATTCCATCTGATTCCAAACAGGCTTTTAGCGATGAGAATAATCGTCAGCAAAACAAATACCTTAATACTGCATTAAACAGCAAGCACCTGGCGGATTTAGCTTTCCTAACGCACAGAAAACCAGGCAAACTCACTTGTTTTGCAGATGGGTGTGCTTCCTCTTTACTAATTAAAGTGGTTTTAGTAAAGAGAGGAAAATATACTCAGCCACGTCTAAAGATACGTGTTTTCAAATAGTCTAGATTATTTCCTGAGACAGACTTCTGAAGCCAGATGGGGGAATTAGAAGCTCATACCTCTGTCTGAATGGATAATCTTTGATGACTATCCATTCAGGTTTTACATTCACTTTGTCACAAATTTAAGAACCGTATATGACCTTTAAAATGGGCATCCCCAGAAACTCTCCGTCTTATGCTGTAAACTGCTCTTCTCACCTTTACGCTCTGAACAGCGCTGGTGAATGAACCCTGGGCTTTAGAAGTGACAAAGACAGAGGCTTTCCGGATGACACGATGGGCCCAGGCCCCACCATGCTCAGAACATTGGTGGAGCAGATCATGGAGCTGATCATGTACCAGGAGAGTGTTACCGGATGAAGAGGGCCTGGCCGCTTGTCACTATCCGCCAGTATGCAGAGGCGGGGATAGGTCCACCAAACTTTGTCAGAAGGCTGGAATTATGGAGAACAGTGAGAGCAGCCTCTCCAAGACTGTTCTGTTCTTCCATTTCCAAAATCACAGTTTCATACATGAAAGTTCAAAGTAAAAACTATTTTAATCTTTATCTTAAACAACAATAATCAGCACAACCCATGACCCATAATAAACAATAATCAGCATAGCTCATGACCCCAAACAACATTCCAATTCAAAAGTTAATTTCCTGGTCTCTCTCATCTTCTTTTCATGAGCAGGACCCACTTCCAACTCTCTGGAAATGCTCTAAACTTTCTCTTCGTCTTCCTAAATAAATTTTCTCTTTGTTACTCTGAAACTCGTGTAGGTTACTTTGCTCTCTGTCCACACTGCCTGTGCCAGTCCAGTTATATTTCCAGTTTCCATTCATTATTACTTTTGATTACCGCCGGGCTTGGTTGAACTTTGCAGCTCAGTCAAGTAATAAACCAGGGTAACTGGGTTCAGGGAACTGAGACCACAACCCTCACCAAATAGTTTTCCCCTAAACTTAACTACTAAAATTATTAATAGCCTACTCTTGATTAGAAGCCTTATTATGACTAGACAAAGAGGGTCTGGTCGCCTGTCACTGTCAGCCAATATGCAGAGACAAAGATAGGTCCACCAAACTTTATTTGTCAGAAAGCTGGCAGTTCTGGAGAGCAGTGAGAGTAGTTGCTCCAAGACTGTTCTGATCTCCCATTTCCACCATTATAGTTTTATACACTTAAGTTCAAAGTGAAGACCATGTTAACCCTTATCTTAAACAATAATTGACAAAACCCATGACCCACAGTAAACAACAATTAGTATAACTCATGACCCCAAACATATTTCAATTCAAAATTAATCTCCTAAATCAATCCACCTAACTACTCAAGATGGGCATCTTCGGGGTGGGAGTTAACTTTACAAAACAGTAAGAATGGGAGACAGGGGGTGAAGCTCAGGCAGGACCTGAAGGGACCAGCCAGCTGTGTCATGTCCGTCCCAGCCTGACAGACTCCATCTCCTTCTCACTACATGTGCTTTCCAGACCAGGTGCAGGCTGCCTGCCTCCTGAGGAAGGGTGGGCAGTTGGAAGCTGGCCATGTTCCTTGTCCCCTGCTCCTTCACCATTCTGTGATGTAGTCCAGTTCTTGATTCTCATTTTGCAGATAAGGAGACTGAGGCACAGAGAAGCTGGCTGACCTGCTCAAGGTCTCTGATAGTAAGTAGGAAAAGAGGTTCCCTGGAAGTTGCTTGAACCACAGGCCCCCATTTCTGTTCCACATGACTTTAATCCCTTCCCCATCCCATGTACTTCTAAATTTCTTTACTTCCTTTTTGGAGATAGAGTGTTATGTTGTCACCCTGGGAGAGTGCCCTGGGTGACAACTCATAGCTCACAGCAACCTCAAATTCCTGGGCTCAAGTGATCCTCCTGTCTCAGCCTCCCGAGTAGCTGGGACTACAGGTGCCCACCACCATGCCCAGCTAATTTTTAGAGATGAGGTTTCATTCTTGCTCAGGCTGGTCTCCAATTCTAGAGTTCAAGATTCACCTGCGTTGGCCTCTCAGCATGCTGAGATTACAGGTATAAGCCACCACACCCAGTCTTCTAAATATTTTAACCTCTCGGTCACGCAATGTACCTTAATTTATAAATCACTTTTACATACATTACTTATTTGATCTCCATAACAGCTCTCTGAGGTGGATAGGATAGATTTGGTTACGTCCATTTGACAAATGGGAAGAATGACGTCCATAGACATTGTGGGATTTAGAAATAGGAGGCATTGACTATGGCCATACCACCCTGAACGCGCCCAATCTCGTTTGATCTCGGAAGCTAAGCAGGGTCGGGCCTGGTTAGTACTTGGATGGGAGAAATAGGAGGCATTAATTCTGGAAAGTGTTTGAAAGAATATCCATTTTTAGGACTTCGAGCTTTGAAGAAATGTAGGCTGGTGATTTTCAACCAGTATGCTGAGGAAATTTTTAAAGATCATTAATTAAATTATTTTCAAAAGGAGTTCAAACCACAGTAAGTATATTCTTCTTTTGTTTGTTTGTTTTCTGCTCTTGTTTTGAATCATCATAATTGAAGTATGCCTTGGAAGTGTAACTATAGGTTCAAGTGTGCTGTGAAATGAAAAAGATTGAAAAACGCTTATGTCGTAAGCCTTTCCCGAGTTCCCATGGCTGGGCCAGGCCAGTGCTGGGGTCCACTGTCAGCTGGTGCTGGGCAAGTTCCATTGACTTTGGAGCCAATGAGTCACTCTTTATAAACTAGGGATATTCTTTTCTTCTTCTCAAGGCTGTTGTGAAAAACAAATGACATTAACATGTACCAGGACTATCAGGGTCCCCATACCTGTAATAGACTCAATGGTCAGCCTTTTTGGTCCCTCCGGGGAGACCTCCTTTCTTTCTAAGGTTGTTGTGAGTATACAAGGTAAATATTTCATTCTGTGCCATGTAATTTATTCTATACCATGGGGCTACGAAATTGAAAAACTCCCAAACTCTGATCTTTTTTCCAAAGTAGTTTCATGCCATGCCAACTGGTTCCCAGCACGTTGTTCTGGCTGTAATCTTCTCTGGCTGCAGAGAAACCTCCAGGCCCAATCAATCAGGTGGCTTGCCTTCCGCCAGATTCCATCTACAGACCAAACTCTGCAGTCCATCAATTCAGTCACACTCCTGCCACTACTCCTTAACTCCCTGCCCTCTTCCTCAGCAAAACTCCGGTCCCCCATCAATCCAAACACTTGATGTCTCTGCCTGCAGCCGGCGGTGAGGCCCAGGGGCAGTGAGGAGTTTGCTGCCCACTCCTCTTGTCACCGCGCTGGGCCCTCCATTGTGCCCGGCAATTGTTTGCAGTTCTAGTCCCATCCCCTCCCAACTCTTCGAGTTTCTCCGTCGCATTCCTCAAACCCCCACCCTCACCCCTCACTTGTGCCTTCCAAAAAAATACCTTGTTTTCTGCTCTGCTGAGAAAACCAAAGTCGTCCTTGGGAACATAAACGCCACTTTCTGCGCCTTGCGTCCTTCACTGACATCGTCTCATCTTCACCAGGGCTGTGAGAGGCAGATCTGGTCATTAATGGTCCGTTTGCAGGGCTGAAACAGCTTAGGCTCAGAGAGGTTGGGTAATTTTTCTAAGGTGGAACAGGTGGCTGAGATCAGGAGGGTGTGGTGACAGTCACGATAACCTTGTGGGTTGTATCCAGAGCTGATCTTTTAAAAATTATTATATTCTTATTTATTTATTTTTTGAGACAGAGTCTCACCCTGTCACCCCGGGGATAGAGTGCTGTGGCATCGGAGCCCACAGCAACCTCAAATTCTTGGGCTCTAGCCATCCTCTTGCATCAGCCTCTGAAGTAGCTGGGACTACAGGTGCCCACCACCACACCTGGCTAGTTTTTCTATTTTTAGGAGAGATGGGGTCTTGCTCTTGCTCAGGCTGGGGATCCTCCCACCTTGGCCTCCCAGATTGCTGGGATTACAGGTGTGAGCCAGCATGTCAGCCTAGAGCTGACCTTTTATACAGGGTGGCCATAAAGTTCCTGTGCAAATTGCATAGGAACTTTACAGCCACCAGTATATCAAACAACAAGTTCCTCAACATTCTCTCCGCTAAACAGTAAAATCATCTTTGTTAGTTTTTAAAAGTTAGGTTTACAGACCTTTCTGGGTTACTCTTGCACACCATTTAAAGAGACAGACAGGTGTGAGAAAACATCAGTCCTGGACTTCTTCTCTCTCTTTTTTTTTGAAACAGAGTCTCATGTCACCCTCGATAGAGTGATGTGACATCACAGCTCACAGCAACCTCAAACTCTTGGGCTTAAGCAATTCTCTTGTCTCAGCCTCCCAAGTAGCTGGGACTACAGGTGCCCACCACAGCACCCCGCTAGTTTTTGGTGGTTGTCATCATTGTTGTTAGCAGGCTGGGCCGGTTTTGAACCTGCCAGTCCCAGTGTATGTGGCCGGTGCCCTAACCACTGAGTATGGGCACCAAGTCAGTCCCAGACTTCTTGTCTTTAATTTCTTCTTCTGCAGAAGCGACCACGTGGAGCTGAGGTTTTTTTTTTTTTTTGATTCATTTACATTTCTTTCTTTTTTTTTTTTATTGAATGTTAACTATGTACATTGATACTCTTCTGGGGTACAGTGTGGAGTTTTCACATGCATTCTGAAATACTTCCATCAAACTGGTCAACACAGCCTTCATGTCATTTTCTCAGTTATTGCTTTAAA
>CAUYTI010137860.1:0-11753 GCA_963575145.1 Galago senegalensis | reverse complement strand
CTCCTCGGAGTTCAATATTGCAGGTGGGGAATATATACAGATTTATACAGTTTTACAGTTTTATGTCTGGCCGGAGGGTGCCATGGCACGCCAGCAGGGGTAGGAGGTCCAGTTTTTAGGGGGTCTCTCCCGTGGAATAGAGTGGGAGGAAGTTTGAACTCTGCGCACTTGTTTGCATGGAGTAAACTGCACGAGCCCTTGTTGTGGGGGAGCGGACTCCCATCCGCTTAGTGGTGGATTTTGTACCTTTTGATTGTATTTTTGGGGTCGCAGCTCGCCTCAGGAGGGTTGAAGTGCACTCTTCAATCTTCTCTCTTGTCTCTGCTCCAAACCATCAGCTAATTTGCTAATCTTCTGTCCTTTCAGCCTCCTTCTGGACGGGAGCTTCTGTAAAAAGCTGGCTGCAGTTTCTACCTGCTTGTTAATAGTGAATCTCACCAAAGTCCATACTCAATCAAGAAAGAATATTTTTATCTTTTTAAAATCTGTCTTCAAATAAATATTTGTGACCAATCTAGAAAATATGTGCTTTTCCCCTTAGTTCCAAATGTTGCCCTTAAGTATCTTGTTAAAGGTAAAATTACATGCAGTTTAAAAACCTTCCCAGGATTGCTCTTTCTCCCGTTATTGATGCAGTCCCTTTGTGTGAAGATTTGCTTTTACAGAGAGATTTCTGACCAAGCCCAGAGAAGGCTATGTGAACCTGGTTCTGGTGTTCATCATCTACCACAGGAAGGACTCAAGAGATGCATGAGTCACAGGAATGAGCAAATGAGGACCACTCTCAAAGTTGGCTAGCCCTTCACTTGGAAACCCTCCAGGATAAGAATTTCCCCTATCTTTGGACAATGAAATGAGTTCATCTGTTTTCCTCTATATTCCCTGGTACAATTTTTTGACTTTTATCATAACATGGTCTGCCTGTATGATTGAGTTGCCAAACTAAACTGCTATATGCGGGCCTACATCCCAGACAAGCTAAGGAATGTTGTCCCTAGGAAACTGACTGCCCATTGCCCCAGCCTCTCAGCAAACATTCAGAAATGTGCCAGGGTTGTTTTGTATCAGTTACCCATACCTGGTGAGCAGGCAGCGATCAGGCCAGTCACAAGAGTTAGAAAAGTATGTCCTGAGCAGGGGTAAGCAGGGGGTTGCAGAAACTTCTATAAGAAAAGCAGACCTAACAGCTGTAATTTTATTTTTTACCAAGAAAGGGATTAAATTACTAAGGACACCCAAATAAGATGAAACGTTAATATAAAGTGATATACAATGAGATGAAATGGTATATTAGGTCAAGAATGATTGAAATTAGGGAAAAAAAACTCTTGATATTTATAAAAATAGAACAGGTCTAGCCAGATTAAAAAAATATTGAGATTACATAAATAGCAATAAGATAATTTGTCTAAAGAGCCATATTGCACATGTTGGTGTACATCCTTTGAGGTCCTCTGTAATGGGATCACACCATGCAGAGCTGTCTGCAGCTCCTTGAACTTTAACTTGTTGTCAGGTGCAGGTTTGTATAGCCACAAATGCAGACCTACACCAGGAGTTTTAATGGCTGCACAGATTTCCATTTTGCAATGTAGTGACAATTTTTTGACATTTTGATTGTGGTGATTTCATTCGGGGGCTGGATTATGAAGTAAACAGGATTCTGTCTGTAAGGGGAAACTTTCCTCCACAGATGCTTTTCCTCTTGTAAAAATACAGCAAACAGGGCAATGGTCTGTTCAGAGTTAAGACAGTAAGAAATTAAAAGATAACTTTGTGAGGGTCAGCAGGACCTAGGCAGAGGATATTCTGACTTATGAGATTTGTCTCCCAGTATTAGATAAAACTGTCAAGTGAATGTTAGTTTCACCCACCTGCTTCTATATTCCTGGATCTTAACACAAAATGCATATCAAGAGAGACACTGCCTGGGCCAGAAGCAGTGGCTCACACCTGGGAGCACTTGGGAGGCTGAGGTGCATGGATTGCCTGAGCTCAACAGTTGGAGACCAGCCTGAGCAAGAGCAAGACCCCATCTCTAAAAATAGCTGGGCATTGTGGCAGGGCCTATAGTCCCAGCTACTCAGGAAGATGAGGCAAGAGAATCGCTTAAGCCCAAGAGTCTGAGGTTGATGTGAGCTATGATGCCACAGCACTCTAAGGAGGGCGACAAAGTAAGAATCTATCTCAAAAAAAAAAAAAAAAGAGAGAGAGAGAGAGTGACACTGCCCCTGCCCTGTCTGGTAATAGACTTGAACTGAGACACTGGTTGTCTTAGTTTGTTTGTGTAGCCATAAAGGAAATACCTGGTAAATTATAGAGAAAAGAAGTTTATTTAGTTCACAATTCTGCAGGCTGTATAAGAAGCACGGCACTGGCATCTTCTCCTAGCAAGGGCCTCAGGAAGCTTTCACTCATGGCAGAAGGTGAAGGGGAAGTGGGTGTGTCATGTGGTGAGAGGGGTGGGGGAGAGAGAGAGAGAGAAAGAGAGAGAGAGAGATATGAATGAAATGTACCAGGTTCCTTTTAAGTGTTTTTGGTTTTGTTTGTCTGAGACAGGATCCCACTCTGTCACCCAGAGTGGAATGCAGTGGCCTCATCATATCTCACAGCAACCTCTAACTCCTGGGCTCAAGTGATCCTCCTGCCTAAGCCTCCTGAGCAGCTGGGAGAACCAGTGCCTACCATGATACCCAGCAATTTTTACTATTTTTTGTAGAGACACGGTTGTAACTCATTCTCAGGTTGCTCTCCAACTCCTGAGCTCAAGGGATCCACTTGCCTCAGCCTCCTAGAGTGCTAGGATTACAGGAGGGAGCCACTGCACCCAGCTGAGGTTCCTTCTAACAGTCAGCTCTTGGGAGGACTAATAGATCAAGAACTCACAACATGAGGATAGCACCAAGCCATTCTGGAGGAATCCATGTCTGTGACCCCAAATTACCTTCCATTACACCCCATGTCCAACATTGGGGTCAAATTTCAACATGAGATCTAAAGGGCCAAACATCAAACTGTATCACTGTAGAAAAGAAATCTGGAGAGACACTTTAAAGGCTTGGAGCCCTGGACACACTGAAGCTGTTGTAGTCATCTTCCCACCAGGAAGGAACCCTGCTCAACCTTTTTCTTCTAGATTATTCTAAGTTAGGATTATAGAGGAGGAGTAGAATGCATTCATTCTAAAGGAAATCACAAAAGTCACTGGTACCAGGGTGACAGGATTTGAGGGGAAATATCAGGTGCTTTCTTTTTGTTCTTACATTCAACAAATAGAATTATTTTTATTTTTAAATGTATGGTGGTAAAATGAGCTTAAAATAGTTGAACTTTTCAGGGGATCTAAAGTAAATTAAAATAGGCTGGATGTATCATAATTTATTTAGCTAATTCTTCATAGGGATTAATTTATTTCTAGCTCTTTTTCTATTTCTTGGTGTGCAAATATTGTTGTATGTGTATATGCATATTGATTATGCTATTATGATAATTGCCTTAAAATAGAATTACTGAGTGAGAGTGTGCAGCATTTCAAAATTTTTGATATATAGTTAAGTTTCCCTCAAAAACATAACCATTTGTATTTCCACAAAAATATATGAAAATAGTTGTTTTCTTAAATACATTATTTTGATGTTCACCATCAGGGAGATATATTCCAAGAACAAAAATGAATATATAGAAAGATTAAACATTGCTTAGCAGGTTTGTTGTTAATAGAGATATTGATGTAATAATTTTGAAATTATTTGCTTGATTTTAGATTTGAGCAAACACAGATAGATGGATTCCTTGCTATTGCTGGGAAGTAGACTTTTACTGAGGTATGGACATGGAATGGCACAAGGGTATGGAGGGAGGACCCTCTAGTGTCTGGTTGGAAGTGGAAATATTAGTATGAACTTATAATTTTTCCATGTCATCAATGGGTTTCTCCAGGCAACCTCTGGATTTGTAAACATGCCCCAGTGGGAGGCAGGCTGCATGAGCTGTGTCATTCCCAAGAAATGTACACTCTTCAGGGCCCTTCAGATGCCATTGCAGTGGTTGATGGGAAGGAGCATGACACCAGGGAGCTGAGCCAGGGACTCACTTTATTGCTAGGACAGGGATATTCACAGTCTCTGACCAGAAGGACACGATTACCACGGTGGAAATAAGAATGCATTGTGTTTCCTTCTATTCTCTTTTTGGTTCCAAATTTATCATTATTGGCGAGAAAAGAACTTTGTCTTAGACTGTAGGTGACTGACCACAGTCATCAAGAGATTCTAGACTGTGAACTTGATAATGTGACTGAACAGGACTTTGGGAGTATCTCCTGGGGCAAAAGGGAACAAAGCTTGATATTTGGGTAACTGAACTTGCAGTCAGTGGAAAAAGACTGTTTGACAACTGTCCCCAATATCCTTTTCTTCTTCCCCTATTATGAGCAAGATCTTGAATTTTCACAAAGTCCCAGCTTCCTTGGCACCTCGATATGACCATGAGATCAAGTTCTAGCCAGAGGGGTGTAAAAGCCACTGTTGTGCACAACTTTACGCTTATTGAAGACATGTGGTCTGCTCTGCCCTTTTCTTTTTAACTTTGCTTTGATTGTGGATAAGGTTGTGAGCTACCATGGACCATAGGAACTAGGGGAGCATCTTAGAAATGGTGCACTAATAAGATGGAAGAGGCCCAGGCCCTGAATGACTTTATGGAGGTCTCTTGAATCAGCATTGTATTGTTTATTTCCAGTCTAATGACTAAGAAAGAGATAAACTTCTAACTTAGTCAAAGCACTGTTACTGTGGACCCCTGTCATATACTATGTACAGTTGAACCTGTATTCCAATTTGCATATATAAGATAACATCTTTTTTTTTGAGACATAGTGTCACTCTGTCACCTTGGGTAGAGTGCTGAGGCATTATAGCTGACAGTGACCTCAACTCTTGGACTCAAGAGATCCCCTTGCCTCAGCCTCCCAAGTGGGTGGGACTACAGGCACCTGTCATGATATCTGGCTAGTTTTTCTATTTTTAGTAGAGATGGGGTCTTGCTCTTGCTCAGGCTGAGCTCAAACTCCTGAGCTCAAGTGAGTCCACCTGCTATGGTCTCCCAGAGTGCTGGAAGTATAGGCATGAGCCACCACACCTGACTGTGAGGTTATGACTTAATGTATTTGGCATGCTATTATTCCCCTAAGCATAGACTTTTTGGGGGTATTAATTTATGTTTAGAAACAAATGTATTAGTTTAAACAGTTTAATTTATAATAGCATCTTAGATGAACTAATTAAGAATTTCTCTCAAGGACGGGAGGAGGCAAGATGACCAATTAGAGCAGCTTTCCACAGAGGCTTCTGTCCAGAAGGAGGGCTAAAGGACAGAAAATTAGCAAGTAAGCTGATGGTTCGGAGCTGAACCAAGAGAGAAGGTTGAAGAGCACACATCACCCCTGCTGAGGCGAGCTGAGATGCCAAAGAAACAAATAATAGGTACAAAATCCATTGCCAAGTAGATGGGAGTCCCCTCCCCCATGAGGACAGCTCACAGTATACTTTCCACAAACAAATGAGCAGAATTCAGACTTCCTCCTATTTTATCCCAAGGGATAAAAAGCAGAACTCCTTCCCCAGAGAGGACCCACTAGTGTGCCATGGCACTTTCCTACCAGGCATAAAACCAAACATAGACTCTACCCATAATTCTAAACTCCCAGCACTCCCCTCCACTCCTACCCCAGAAGCCTGTCCCCAGTAGAGTCCAGGTTCTTGGGCATTCTCTCAAGAGGTGTGGATGGGGCTTGGGCTGTTGCAGGTCTGTGCTGATTCTGTGGCACGGGTTTGGAACAGGGACTGTGGAGCAAGGGAGCCATACAGGAGAGGGAGAAGCAGTGCCCTGTGGTACAGTGCAGTAGCAGCAGTGGTGGGAACAATAGGGCTCACACCCCCTGGGGATATTTTGGAGAGACACTTCTCACCTCTTTTAGCAACCAGAGGGAGCTGGGTCTCTACTCCAGTGGCAGCCACTGGTAGAACAGATCTGAGGCAGACATGCAGGCCCCATATGAGCAAAGGGTATGCCTGAGGTGGTACCTCCTGGGTGGGGCTCAGCTGGGATGGAGACTAGAAAACATGTGCACAGAGATGCCATACTCCCAGGGTGGGGCTGAGTCAGAATTGATGCTTTTGTGAGCCTAAGATGCACCCAGCCCCCATGAGAGCATAGCTGAGACAAAAGCAGGCATGACAGCAGCATCAGCCTAGGGAAAGGCAGGAACTGAGAGCCATTTGAGCCTAGGGAAAGGCAGGAACTGAGAGCCATTTGTGAGTTCTAACTGTTCCTACCCCAAACAGAGTGCAACAGAGACAGAGACGCCAGCTCCATGATAATTGGTGCAATGGCAGTGGCACAGGGTGGGGCTGAGTAGCAGCTTCTGTAAACTGAAACAACACCTGGCCCGTGGGGGAATATAGCTGGGACAGAAATGCAAATTCTGCAAGAATATAAGTGGCAACACCATCGATCTGGGGTGGGGCTGGAAATTAGTGAAACTCCCTAGCTTCCATTAAGCACCTGAGGTTATAAGGCTTCAGCTCCCCTTGCTGGATGGTGGCAGAGTATGGTGGCTTGACCAAAGAGACATAGATCTCCCTGTAACTCAGGCAGGTGCAAACCCCTGGAGCATCTACTCATTGGAAGGAACTGGGTCACTGCCCTACTGGTTATCAGTGACTGAGTGTGACAGTGGTACAAGGTAGGGAAGGAGGCATCAACCTTCCCAGACTAATTCATCTTGGTGGGTGGGCTCTTCTGACTCTAAGGAGCACTGGAGCAAGTCATACTTGAGCTGTCATCAGACCCCTGCTACCTAGTTGCTGGAAACCTTTTAAACACCCCCACTTGAGACTGGGTGCTAGCTGGGACAACTGATTTGGAACTCTTGACCTGGACCAATCACCTGAGGACCATCCAGGGTGGTACCCTGGTTGTGTTGTTGTGGGAAGGTTTGATTTTCCTTTTCTAGTTGTTGTCCATGGAGGGCAGGGCGTCTTAGTTGCTGGTATTTCTCCACAGCTGAGTCTTCAACCCAGAGTTACTGATTCACAGGGTTGGACAGAAACCAGCTAAAAACAAGACAGAGCCACTTAGCCCCACTACACCAAGCAGGTCCCCAGTGTCTCAGGCTGTAGTACAATATGGGTCCTTTGCAAACTTGTAGGGGAAAAGCTACAGACACCAGTCTCAGCTCTTGGGCAAAGGGCTGGTTAACCACTACTTCAGGAGCCCCCAACCCAATTTCACCTTATCTGCTCATCTAGCCAAGTGGTGAAAAATAATCATGGGGTAGAATTTGCAGAAAAACTCCAGCAACATGAATAATCAGAGTAGATCAAATCACCTAAGGAATGAAAAGGCAGACACATCAGAAGATCCCATTCATAAACAAATGGCTAAGATGTCAGAAATCAAATTCAGAATTTGGATTGCAAATAAAATTAATAGAATGGAGGTAAGTTGGAATTAGAAATTCAAGGAGCATTTCAAAAGTTGTCTCAAGAATTCAATGAATTCAAAGATAAAATCACCTAAGATTTTGACACATTGAGACAAGAACTTGCAGCCCTCAAAGATCTGAGAAATACAGTAGAATCCCTCAGTAACAAAATGGAGCAAGCAGAAGAAACGATTTCTGACCTTGAAGACAAACCTTTTGAATGCTCCCAAAAGCTCAAAGAGAACTGGAAAGCAAAAATGAATCAGTCTCTCAGAGAGCTCTGGGATAATTCAAAGAAAACTAATATTCTCCTTATAGAAATTCCTTATAGAAGGTAATGAGGATGCTTCAAAAGGCCCAGATGCTCTACTCCAAGAGATAATGGAGGAGAACTTCCCAAACATGGCAAGAGATTCCGAAATCCAGATAGCAGACAGTTTCAGAGCTCCAGCATGATTCAACCCAAATAAAGCATTTCCCAGACAAATTATAATTAACTTTTCCAAAGTTAATATGAAGAAGAAAGTTCTGAAAGCAGCCAGATGTAAGAAAACCATAACCTACAAGGGGAAGAATATTAGAATGACTGCAGATCTCTCTGCTGAAACCTTTCAAGCTAGAAGATGGTCATCGACCTTCAATCTCCTAAAACAAAATAACTTTCAACACAGGATCCTGTATCCAGTTAAACTGAGTTTCACTTATAATGGAGAAATTAAATACTTTAATAACATTACATGTTGAAGAAATCTGCCATAACTAAACCAGCTCTCCAGGATATTCTCAGACCCATCCTCCATAATAACCAGCACAATCCCCTACCTCTAAAGTAAACTCATTCAGAAACTTTTGATCAAATTGCAACTTCCACAGTGATGAAAGAATTAAAACTATCCACTGGACTTTCAAAGAACTCGATACCCAAAATACTACCAGGCTTATCAATCTTCTCAATTAATGTGAATAGCTTAAATTTTATTTTAAAGAGGCACAGCTTTGGCTCGGCACCTTGGCTCAAGTGGCTAAGGCACTAGCCACATACACCTAGGGTGGCAGGTTCAAATCCAGCCTGGGCCTGTCAAACAACAATGATGGCTGCAACCAAAAAAAAGCTAGGCGTTGTGGTGGGTGCCTGTGGTCCCAGCTACTTGGGAGGCAGAGGCAGGAGATTTGCTTGAGCCCAGGAGTTGGAGATTGTTGTGAGCTGTGATGTCACTGCACTCTACCCAGGGGGACAGTTTGAGGCTCTATCTCAAAAAAAAAAAAAAAAAAAAAAAAATAGGCACAGCATGGCTGACTGGATATAAAAACTCAGGCCAGATATCTGCTGCATACAAGAATCTCATCTTACCTTAATAGATAAATATAGACTCAGGGTAAAGGGATGGTCATCTATAATTCAGACAAATGGAAATCAGAAAAAAGCAGCTGTTGCAATTTTATTCACAGATACAATATGCTTAAAACCAACAAAAGTAAGGAAAGATAAGGATGGTCACTTTGTATTTGTTAAAGGTAACACTCAATATGATGAGATATCAATTATTAACATTTATGCACCCAACCGGAATGTACCTCAATTTATAAGAGAGACTCTAACAGACATGAGCAACTTGATTTTATCCAGTACCATGAAAGTTGGAGATTTTAACACTCCTTTGGTAGTGTTGGATAGATCTTCTAATAAGAAACTCAGCAAATAAATTTGAGACTTAAACTTAACCATTCAACAATTGGATTAACCAACATCTACAGAACATTTCATCCTAACAAAACTGAATACACATTCTTCTCATCAGCCCATGGAACATCCTCCAAAATTGATCACATGTTAGGTCACAAGTCTAACCTCAGCAAATTTAAAAGAATAGAAATTATTCCTTGCATCGTCTTGGACCATCATGGAATAAAAGTTGAATTCAGTAACAACAGGAATCTGCAGACTCATACAAAAACGTGGAAACTAAATAACCTTATGCTGAATGATAGGTGGGTCAGAGACGAGATCAAGAAGGAAATTACCAAATTTTTGGAACAAAATGATAATGAAGACATGATTACCAGAACCCCTGGGATACTACAAAGGCAGTCCTAAGAGGGAAATTTATAGCACTGCAAGCCTTCCTCAGAAGAATGGAAAGAGAGGAAGTCAACAACTTAATGGGACACCTCAAGCAAATGGAAAAGAAAGAAAATCTCAAACTCAGCAGAAAAAAAGAAATAACCAAAATTAGAGCTAAATTAAATGAAATTGAAAACAAAAAGATTATATAACAGATCAATAAATCAAGAAGTTATTTTGAAAAGTCAATAAAATAGATAAACCTTTGGCTAACCTAACCAGGAATAAAGGAGTAAAACCTCTAATTTTATCAATCAGAAGTGGCAAAGACAAAATAACAACAGACACCTCAGAAATGCAAAACACCCTTAATGAATATTATAAGAAACTCTATTCTCAGAAATACGAAAATTGGAAAAAAATAGACCAATATTTGGAAGCACACCACCTTCCTAGACTTAGCCAGAATGAAGTGTAAATGTTGAACAAGCCTATATCAAGTACTGAAATAGCCTCAACTATACAAAATCTCCCTAAAACGAAAGTCCAGGACCAGATGGCTTCACATCAGACATCTACCAAACCTTTACAGAGGAACTAGTACCTACATTACTTAACCTTTTGCAAAATACAAAAAAGAAGGAATATAACCCAACATATTCTATGAAGCAAATATCACCTTGATCCCCAGACCCAATAAGAAAAGAAAATTATAGACCAATATCCCTAATGAATATTGATGCAAAAATATTCAGTAAGATCCTAGCAAACAGAATCCAGTATCACATCAAACAAGTTATATACCATGACCAAGTGGGTTTTATCCCAGGATGGTTTCATCTCAAGGATGGTTCAACATACATAAATCTATAAATATAATATATCACATAAACAAAATAAAAAACAAAGACCATATGATTCTCTCAATTGATGCAGAAAAAGCTTTTGGTAATATCCACATCCTTTTATGATCAGAACACTTAAAAAATAAGTACAGAAGTGACATTTCTTAAACTGATAGAGGCCATCTACAGCAAACGCACAGCCAATATCATATTGAATGGAGTTAAATTGAAATCATTTCCACTCAGATCAGGAAGGAGGTTGCCCATTGTCTCCACTGCTTTTTAACATTGTAATGAAAGTCTTAGCCATCTCAATTAGGCAAGTAAAGGCAATCAAGGGTATCTACATAGGGTCTGAAGAGATCAAACTTTCACTCTTCACAGATGGTATGATTGTATATCTAGAAAACACCAGGGATTCCACTACAAAACTCTTAGAAGTGATCAAGGAATACAGCAGTGTCTCAGGTTATAAAATCAACACTCACAAATTGGTAGTGTTTATATATTCCAACAATAGTCAAGCTGAAAAAATAGTGAAAGACTCTCTTCTACTCACAGTAGTGTCAAAGAAGATGAAATATTTGGGAGTTTACCTACCAAAGGATGTGAAAGATTTCTATAAAGAGAACTATGAAACTCTGAGAAAAGAAATAGCTGAAGATGTCAACAAGTGGAAAAACATACCATGCTCATGGCTGGGAAGAATCAACAGTGTTAAAATGTCCATACTACCCAAAGCAATATACAATTTTAATGCAATCCCTATTAAAGCACCACTGTCATACTTTAAAGATCTCGAAAAAATAATACTTGGTTTTATATGGAATCAGAAAAAACCTCAAATAGCCAATATGTTATTCAGAAATAAAAACAAATCATGAGGAATCAGGCTACCAGACCTCAGACTATACTATAAATGGGTAGTGATCAAAACAGCATGGTGCTGGCACAATAACAGAGAGAGGTAGATGTATGGAACAGAATAGAGAACCAAGAGATGAACTCAGCTACTTATCATTATTTGATCTTTGATAAGCCAATTAAAAGTTTCAGTGGGGAAAAGACTCCCTATTTAACAAATGGTGCTGGGTGAACTGTCTGGCAACTTGTAGAAGACTGAAACTGGACCCACACCTTTCATCATTAACAAAGAAAGACTCTCACTGGATAAAGATTTAAACTTAAGACATGAAACTATAAAAATAATAGAAAAAAGTTCAGAGAAAACACTTGAAGAAATCGGCCTGGGAGAATATTTTATGAGGAGGGGGGGGGGGGGGCGGCCCCCCGGGCGGGGGGGCGGGCGCGGCCGGAGGAGAGGGGGGGGGGGGGGGCGGGGTAAGGGTGTGGGCTGCGG
>CAUYTI010137858.1:0-12274 GCA_963575145.1 Galago senegalensis | reverse complement strand
TTTGAATCCAGCCCCGGCCTGCCGAACAACAATGACGGCTGCAACCAAAAAATAGCCAGGCGTTGTGGCGGGCGCCTGTGGTCCCAGCTACTTGGGAGGCAGAGGCAGGAGACTCGCTTGAGCCCAGGAGTTGGAGGTTGTTGTGAGCTGTGATGCCACAGTACTCTACCCAGGGGGATAGCTTGAGGCTCTGTCTCAAAAAAAAAAAAGAAAAAAGAAAAAAGAAAAGATCTGAGAACTGCAGCCTTGGGTAGAGGAAAGTAGCTACTGGCGACCCAGGCCTACCCAAAAAGTGAGTGGGGAATACATCCAGACTGCTTTTTCCTCCCTCCCTCTAATAGCCTGCTGCTGTCTCTCTCTCTCTTTTTTTTTTTTTGTAGAGACAGAGTCTCACTTTATCACCCTCCGTAGAGTGCCCTGGAGTCACACAGCTCACAGCAACCTCCAACTCCTGGGCTTAGATGATTTTCTTGCCTCAGCCTCCCAAGTAGCTGAATACAGGCGCCCACCATAACGCCTGGCTATTTTTTTGCTGCAGTTTGGCCAGGGCTGAGTTTGAACCCGCCACCCTTAGTATATGGGGCCGGTGCCCTACCCACTGAGCAACAGGCACTGCCCCAGCCTGCTGTCTTAGATCCTTAGCTGAATCCAATTAGAAACCAAAGAGTAGAGTGTTAAGTAACATAGTTCTCAGAGGCCAAGGGTAAAGAGGACATGGAAGAGAATGGACTATGGATCTGGGCCAGGAGTGTGGACCACTCAGCACAGCACATGATCAACATTGTTGGGCACTGGGTTGGTGCCAGGGTGCATGCACTATAGATAGACATGTGACTGGGCAGGTTTATAAAGTCAAGTCTCTGTCCACCAGGCAGCACAAACAATATACCTTGGCTGGGTCTTGAGGAGCCCCCTTTTTATCTAGGGGTCTCCCATTCATATCTGTTTTGTGGACAGGTCTGATGTGCAAAACTGCATTGAGGAATGGAAATGAGGGAGTAATGTTGAAGAGAGGCTGAGGGTGAGGGAAGAGCAGGGTGGGGAGAGGGTATGGGTGGTGGACGGAGCCTTGAATTCACCCTCAGGAAGGTGACCTGGATGCTATAGTCCAGGTTCTAGAGTTCCAGAGGGTCAAAGCCCACTCCATAACTCATTTGCTGTGTGATAGTGGGCCAGCTCCTTGACATCTCTGATCGTTTGTTTCAGCATATATAAAAATAGGAGGATAATAGGGCATAGGAATTTTGTGAGGATTAAAGGAGAATCCGTGTAGGGGCTTAGCATAGGGCCTGGGCACCAGTGAACACTTTATTATTGTAATTAGAGACCAAAGGCCACCCTCCCCCCTTCCCATTTCTCACCCGACATGGGATCTCCACCCCCTCTCCAGCTCCATTTAGTTCGGAGTGTTTTAGGTCATTCTATGCCTGGCGTTCTGCCAAGGCTCTGACAAAGACAGGAGTTTCTGCTCATTCATCCTAATGCAAGTTCCTGCGTTTATGATAATAGGAAGAAAATGCATGAAAGGGCTTGCTGCCCGCGGAGGGGAAATCGGCTTAGAATTGAAAACCCGAGTCCTTCCCTGGCCCAGCTTCCCCTCCCTGCGCTTTGGCAGAGGCTGCAGAAGGGAGGGAACTGGGAGGGACAGAGAGAGGAGGAAGAGGAGGGGGAGGAAGGGAGACCGAGGGCAGGCTGGGGGCGGAGGCGCGGGCCCCTGCGCCCGGGTGAATGGGTTTCGGGGTGGCTGAGGAAGCCGGCCAAAAGGGCCAAGTGAAAAGGCCAGGCCCCGCGGGGGCGCGGTGAGCGGTTGCCATGGCGACCCCAGCTGCTGCCTGGGCCCGCGCTCGCGCCCGCCGCTCCTTCTCCGGGCGGGGCCACGTCTGCCACCTCCTGGTTACCCAGCTTGGTAAGGAGAAAGAATCCGACCAGTCGCCTTGGCCCAGGCATCACCAGGCAGTACCATCGCATTCTCGGCGCCATGCTGCGCTCAGCGGGGTGGGTGGGGGGATGGTGGGGAGGGGCGGGGACAGGAATCCGGGAGGGAGGCAGCAGTTGGAGCGTCTGCAAGCGCAGCAGACAGGGAGGTGCTATGCGGGGTCAGGGCAGGTTCTCCGCGGCCGGTGGGCCTTTGGGGGAACCTGGGAAGGCCAGACATGTGTTTGCTAGAGATGGCCGTGCCTACAGAGGACCCTTGGAGGATGAGTGAGGGCTGTGCTGGGACAGGCAAGGCCAGGCCTGACCTGGGGCACCGCAGGAGGTGGGAGATCAGAGCATTTGAAGAAGTACAAACAACCAGATTTGGCACTTTGGAAGAAGGGATGATGAAGTGGAGGAGTTAGGGCACTTCCCAGGGCTTCTGCTCCGGTAGCAGATAGTGGAGGCTATGCCCCTGAGATGGTAAAACAGGGTATTTTTTTTCTTGCTCTGTTACCTGGCCTAGAGTGTAGTGGCGTCATCATAGCTCACTGCAACCTCAAACTCCTGGGCTCAAGCAGTCCTCTTGCCTCTGCCTCCCAAGTAGCCATGCCATCACATCCATCTAATTTTTTCTGTATTTTTGTAGAGATGTGGTCTCGCTCTTGCCCAGGCTGGTCTGGAATTTTTGGCCTCAAGCAGTCCTACTTCAGTCTCCCAGAGGTCTGAGCCATAATAGGGATTTGAATTGGTAGGTGAACTGTCACAGGAGTTGACTCTCTTGTCCCATTCTTTTTTTTTTTTTTTTTTTTTTGAGACAGAGTCTCACTCCATTGCCCTGGGTAGAGTGCTGCAGCATCACAGCTCACAGCAACCTCAGATTCCTGGGTTCCAGCAATCTTCTTGCCTCCATCTACTGAGTAGCTGGGACTATAGGTGCCTACCACAATGCCTGCTTAGTTTTTTCTATTTTTAGTAGAGATGGGTTCTTGCTCTTGTTCAGGCTGGTTTCAGAATCCTGAGCTCAGGTAATCTACCTGCCTTGGCCTTCCAGAATGCTAGGATTTTTTTTTTTTTTTTTTTTTTTTGCAGTCTTTGGCTGGGGCTGAGTTTTAACCTGCCACCTCTGGCATATGGGGCCGGCGCCCTACTCCTTTGAAGCACAGGCACTGCCCAGAATGCTAGGATTTTAGGCCTCCTCATCACATTCTTGTCTAGCTTTGCTGCCCCGAAGTCTCACCCACTCTAGATCCTACAAGGAGTTGGATTGTGGGAATGTATTGATGAATTGGATTGATGAATGTATGAGTGAAATGGGTCCAGTAAGTGTGTAAAACAAACAAGAAATAGAATTATGTTCTACCCACATACGTAAATACCAATCCCTAGATGCATCACCCAAGGACACTGTGCTGAAACAAAGACATATCAACCTCCCACACACGCTCTCATTGAGCTGTGTCCCCTAAGTGGGTGATTTGGGGTATTCTAGTCGTCCTGGAATTCAAATCAGTTTTCACAAACTGATTGCAGTTCTGTTTTGGTTTTACTCTCTGCAGAGTTCCTTTACAAGCTGTGTTGGGGTGGGGTCCTTTTTCCTGCACCATAAAGCATGACTGTCTACCTGTGAATGTATTGGGGAGCAGACACCGCTTGTCCAGCAGGTGGATACTTAACACAGAGAATCCATTGGTGTTGACCTTGTGATCTGCTGAATGAAGGAATCACTGCAGCTTTCCATTTTTTTTTTGAGACAAAGCCTCAAGCTGTCACCCTGGATAGAGTGCCGTGGCATCACAGCTCACAGCAACCTCCAACTCGTGGGCTCAAGAGAGTCTCCTGCCTCAGCCTCCCACAGGCGCCCACCACAATGCCTGGCTATTTTTTGGTTGCAGCCGTCATTGTTGTTTTTGGCAGGCCCAGGCTGGATTGGAACCTGCCACCTTAGGTGTATATGGCTGGCGCCTTAGCCACTTGAGCCACAGGCGCCGAGCCAACTTTCCTTTATGCATGCGACAAGGCCGGAGCTCCATGGACATAGAATTTTACAAGGACTTAGCTACCTGTGTCATTTTGGGGGGAGCACACTGGCCAAAGGTAAACGTTATTGGACTCTTCCCACCAATTCCTGTCTTCCTACCCATAACATGCCTGCTGTATGGTGATGAAATTGGGAGGAGGACAATGAAGGGGCAGGGCGGGAGGGGTCCCTGCACATCCAAGCTTGCTCTGTGTCCCTAATCCTCAGACTTCCCCTGACTTCTAGCAGACTACCTCACCCAAACTCGCATCCCAAGACTAGCTAGTTTTGCAACACCTTCACTGCCATCCTATAACTGTTTTGTTGTTTACTTGTTTATAGTGAAATGTTTATTGGGTGGGGGTAAGGTCACTGAAATAGGAATTTGGTCACTATTGTTAACCTCTAGATTTTCAGTCCTTACAACAGCTTCTGGCTATCAGGAAATACTCTTTTTTTTTTTTTTTTTGTAGTTTTTGGCCGGGGCTGGGTTTGAACCCACCACCTCTGGCATATGGGACCAGCGCCCTACTCCTTTGAGCCACAGGTGCCACCCGGAAATACTCTCTTTTTGCTAGAAGAATTAATAAATCAATGAGCAAATGGGCAAAGCAGGAGAGCTGGCTAGTTTTTCTTACCTGAAGTCCTCCTCTGAAGGGACTCAGGAGGCCCTTGGGTGGTTTTCATGTGCATCTCTCTAAGAAGGGCTGGATTCCAAATACCCCTGCAGACTGGACAAAGGCAGGACTGTGAGTTTTCATCTAGACAAGACATTCCTTGTGTGCCCACAGGTGCCAGGCCCTGCATGGGATGTGGCAGGTATGGGCAATATAAACAGGGGTCCTGTTCTCGGGCAGCTTGCATTTTAGTGTGGTAGACAGACGGTACTGTTTTAAGTGGCATAGATAAAATTTTAAAAAGCCTATGATAGAGAATTAAAAAGGGAATCTGATTTAGGTAGGGCAGTCAAGGGAGGCCTTTTTGAGAAGGTGACCTTCTAGCTGAGATTTGAAGATTGAGAAGGAGCAAATATAATGGAATGGTGTTCCAGGGACAGGGGCCAAAACATGCATAGGCACCCAAGGCAGGAAAGAATGTGGCCTGCTCCTGAAGGCTAGAGGTCAGAGAAGTGCCGAGGCCTGGTGTTGAAGGGTCTTATAACTTGTAGGGAGGAGTTTGTTTTAACTCAAAGAGTACTGGACAACCATTGTAAGGTTTGCCCAAGAGAGTGACAGGATCTGACCATACTCTGGCTTGTAGGTGGAGAATGAGTTGGGGATGGAGAGGGAAGCAGGATACCCATCTCTGGAAGTAGAGAGCAGTTGAGAAGTGAGAGATAGGGGTGATTTAGGCTATAGGGATGGGAAAAAGTGGGTAGAAATGAGACCTGGATGGAGGTGGGAGTAGATTGGAATGGGAAGGTAATAGGACCAGTCTCAGGACTCTTGGCTTTCTGGCTAGAGGAATCCAGCAATCCTGGTAAAAATGTCAGTGCCTAGCTGCTGTCAAAGAAAGATTCCATGTCTCCTGTGAGAACTCTCCCCCTAGAGTCTGTGAGAGCTGAAAGCTTCCACTCCTGCTAAATAAAGAGCCCCTGTGTGAATGGCATCTTAACTGCAGGTGTCTTTGAGAAGGTGTCACAGGAGCAGAGCTTGGGTAGCAGTTATCATCAGCCATTCAGCATGGCTTTGAATCATCTCATTCTTTCTGTGGCTGTCTCCAATTGTAGCATTTCAAAACCTGCCTGGGAGAATCGTCTGGGAGAATGCTCTACTCTGAAAGGCCTTCCTGCAGAAAGGGGAGCAGCTTGGTGGGGGGGGGGCAGAACCAAACAGTGAGAAGTGAGGAGAGTACAGCTCGACATCCCCAGGAAAAGCTTGGTAATAATCAGAGCGTTTTCATGGGAATGAGCCTCCCACCACTAGGTGTATTCAAGTGGAGGCTGGGAGGATGCTGGGGCATCCCCAAACTGGGAGCCAGTGAACAAGGAGACTGAATTCCTGTGGCTGTGAATACCATGTCCTCCTGCTTTCTGCATCTCAGGAGGACAATGGCTGCTTCCCATGCCCTGCACAAAAACCCCTCTGCTGGCTGAAAGCAGCAGCAGCTAAGTCACATCTATGCCGGCCCTGCTTGCTCTGGGTTTAACAATCTCAGCATTTCCTCCCTGCCTGTGACTAGGGGAGAAGAGCGGTGGGTGCAGACTAGTGCTGGGCAGGCTGTCCAAGGCCTCTCGGCTTTCCAGGAAAGGGTGTCCTCATGTCTCTCGGGATGCTGGAGTCAGGTGTACTGTCTTGAAACCCCCCTCCCCCAAGGATGGACTCCTGCAGGGACATACTATGTGCCTGGAGTGTGAGGAGAGGGCTTTCCTGACGAAGCTGCAGGAACCCCTTCCTCATCCAGCTGCATACACCAGCACAGCAGCAGCTGCCACTAGGTGGAGAAGACTCTGGTATCCTTGGGGAAGGGCCTACATAGACCATGACTCAAGTTGATTGGTCCCTCTGCAGGTGAGGGGCTGGCTAACATTTCCAGAAGGCCCTGAACTCTGGTGGACATAATTGCTTCACTCTGGGGTCAGTCTCAGCAGCTGTTATGGATCCCCTTGGAGCCTGTGGGGGGCAGCACTGGGTGATGGGGATACCATTCCTATCTGGGCTACCTCTGATGACTGGTTGTTTCTTTGTATCTCAGAGCATCAGTTTCCATGTCTGCAAATTGGGGACAAAGCAGCATGTACCCTCTGTGAGAGGACAAGCCCAGCACACAGTTCTGACACTAGTAGGTGCTTGATAATGAGTTTTCTCCAGGAATTTTTTTTTCTTCCATGTTCTCCCCTCTCTTATCACCGGCAGGTATGGAATTGCTTACCAATGGTGGGGATGCACTTGTAGGGAGAACAAGATCCTTGGCCTGAAGGGCACCTGCCTTAGATGAGAGGACTGCAGGCTTGAATTAATTGTGTCACAAAAATAACAATGGAGGGGCAGCACCTGTAGTACAGTGGTTACAACACTGACCATGTGCACTGAGGGTGGAGGGTTCTAACCCAGCCCAGGCCAGCTAAACATCGATGACAACTGCAACAAAAAAATAGCAGGGGTGGTGGGGGGTGGTGGTGGTGCCTGCTTAAAAGGGTAGGGTGCCTGCCCCATATGCTGGAGGTGGCAGGTTCAAACCCAGCCCTGGCCAAAAAAAAAAAAAAAATAGCTGGGCATTGGGGCAGGCGCCCGTGGTCCCAGCTACTTGGGAAGCTGAGACAAGAGAATCACTTAAGCCCAAAGAGTTTGAGGTTGCTGTGAGCTGTGACACCAAGGCACTCTACTGAAGGTGACATAGTAATACTCTGTCTCAAAAAAAAAAAAATAATAATGATGGAGAAGGCAGGTGAGAGGGTTAGCTGCTGAGTCATGGGCCCACTGGAGCTGCCCCGACTTTCCAGTGGGTGCCATGGAGGGGAGGGCCTAGCAGCCTCACAGCTGGGGAGGACCTGGGAAGGGGGCTGTGGCATGGTATAGCAGACTGGCATCTAGACTTCCCAGGTTAGGGGCCTAGTTGAGAACTGGGCAAGGAGAGGGGGACTGGTCAGAGCCAGCCCTCGGGGCATGGGAGAGACTGACCTGTTCTTTTTAGTTCTGGAAAGCTACTCCAAGCCTCCTTCATTTCTGTTTATCTTGCTTTGGAGTCTTGGTTCTCTCCCAGGAATTCTCCATCAAGGGAGGGGATTGGCGGTATCAGAAAGAGTGAGAGAAACTGGCTAGGCCTGGCTAGGAGGTTGCCTCTTCCCTCCTCCCCACCCCAGCCCTGAGGGGGTGGGTAGGGGACAGGGAGGACATCTGGCTTGGAAAAGCCCCTGCTGCCACCAGGTCACCCTCTCCTTCCTCTCACCATGACTATGGCCTCCATTGCCCCCAGCCCCGGCCATGGCAGCCCCCTTGTCCCACCATCTACCCTGGTTGGATGTGTCAGGATGCACTGTGGACCCTGTGAAGGGACTTCTATGTGAACAGCATCAGGAGCAGCAGCCAGGTGGGCCCAGAGTTGGTATGGGCGCTGGGGGTTTACTTAGCACCCCTCAGCCTCAGTTGTGTCCTCTGTAAAAGGGATGTCCTCTGGGATGACAGTAGTTCCCTCTCTGCTTGGAGGGACACAAGAAAGCATCACTGACACAATGGACCTTCCCTGGTCATTGTGCCCCAGTGCTTGTACATAGGCCAAGGCTATTCTGGGGGTGCTGATGGAGCATGGGTCTCCTGAAAGCCACACATTCCCCAGGCCTCCCTTGTCACCGTTAGGCGTTGGAGGCTCTACCTGGGCTCTTGTCCCAGGTGAGTATCACTGACTGGCTCCTGTTCCTCTCTCTCTCCAATGCAAGGATATAGGTGGGCACTGATGTTAGGAATGAGGGACACCTTTGGTGTAAGGACATCACCTCCCTGTAATCACAGACCTGGGTTTGGGGGAGTGACCTCCAAGGCTTCCCGCCTGGGGTGGGCATGCTGTCACTTCCTGTCCTCTCCTTTAAGCCTCCTCAGATGAAATCCATTAGCCCTTAGTGAGGGCCTGGAGAGTCAGGGAGAGCCTCAGCAGTCCTAGGACTGAAAGAATGGTAGGAATAGTCTGGCCGCTATTGTGTCAGTGAGTCAGACAGTGGTGTGCCTCAGCTCTAGTGGTAGTCTTGAGGGGCACCCGTAGAAGCAGGGGTGGGCATGCCCAGGCCAGTCCTAGGCAAAACCAGTTGGGGCAACCATTATCCCCTAGGCATGAGATCGATGCCACTTAGAGGTAGAAAACAGGCAGCAGCTGCCATACCCCAGGAAAGTCACTGACCTTTAGAACAGGAGACAGAAATAGCCCTGGAGAGGACAGAATCCGTGTGGGGAAGATGTCCAGGCCGGGCACGGCAAGCCCAGACACGAGGAAGGGAATAGAACATAATGGCACTAGCAGCGCCAGGCACTGTGCTGGGCACTTCGCCTGCCTCTTTCACCCATTTCCCACCTCCAGGCAGCAGGGTGGATGTCATTGTCTCCATTTTATAGATGAGAAAACTGAGGGTCCAAGAGGTATGGCTAAGCTTGGAACCAGCGGAGTTGGGGCTGAGCCAGACCATCCTGATCTGACCATCCACTTGGCCTTATCGCCAGCAGCACTACGCAGTTACTCTTGCCATCGTGGGGGTGGGGGTGGTGTGCTCAGCCAAGCTTCTTACAGGCTGACCTGACTTAGGGAGGGGAAAACCTCTCACTGAGGCCTGGAGGCTCCACAAGGTGAATCTTAAGGACTTTTGTTTGTCACATGACCCCAGAGCCCCTTCACCCTGGCAGGTTAGGACCAACTTTCCTCCTCTGCTCACAGAAAAAAGGAGAGTCGGCACTTCTCCCCTGACTTCCTCCAAATTGTACCAGGCTCAGGATGATGAAGTGGAGCCCTTGGAGATACCCTCTAACACTCTAGTGGCAGTGGTGAGGATAAGCCTGGGGTAGAAGCCCTAGCTCAAGCCAAGGTCTGGGAGGGTGAGAATAGCAGGCTCAAAATAACAGGCTGGCTGTCTGGCTAGCTCCCTCCTCCTTCCCCTGCCTGCTTCCCAGGCTCAGCTCCCAGCTGTTTCTGCTTATCTGAAGCCAGGGAAGCTGGTTGCCTGGATACCAGTGCTGCTGATTAGCAGTTGGGTCCTGCAGCAGCAGACAGAGTTGCATCCTAGACAGCTGGGCATGGCATCCCTGGCACCCCTGTGTGGCCTGGGAAAGGTGGCAGGTGAGGACTACAGGGCAGGTGTGGAACACTTATGGAAGAGGCCCCCTTTGTTAGGAGTTGTCTAAGAATCTGAGCCCTGCAGTTTGCTGGTTGTGTGACCTTGGCCACATCAACTTCTCTGATCTTCTGTTTATCTGTGGAGAGGGGAGAAATATCCCCTACCTTGAAGAATTGACTAAAGAGTAAAAGCAATGATTAGGGGTAAGTGCACAAAGCACAGAGACTCAATGTCCATAATACCTGCTCGCACCGGCATCATTGGGCCCTATCCAGAACCCTCTGTGTGTGTAGCCAGCAAGGAGGCCATGCAGGGTTCATGAGGCCGGCAGCTGGGGAGCCACGGAGGAGGTGGTCCGTTCCTGCTTCATGCTGCAGGGGGAGAGGCTGTGGTAGGCCCGGGGCTTGGGTGGGACAGATTAGAGAAGACAGCAGGCCATAGATTGTGGCCAGGTGATGAGAGCAAAGTAAGCCTGGTGTCCAGCTAGTGGTGAATATTTTGGTTCCATGTCCTTCCTTGGCAAAGGGAGAAGGGGCTGGACTGCAGGTGGGAGACTGGGGAAGAGGCAAACAAGCCCAGCAGTGTGAGCTGCCCAGGATGGCCTGACACCTAAAGGGAACAATGCCCAGGGGAGGGGACCGTGACTGAGAGGACATGTTCTTCGGATCTTCTCAAGTCTGGCTGTCCCCATGGCCCCTTCTTCACTTGAAAGGCGAGTGAGGCAGAGTCCAGGGCTGTGGGATGGGGTCTGGGCAGAGTGGGGCGGGGCAGCCCTGAACTCATTTTGCAGAAAGGGCTCCTCTCCCAGCTCTGCAGACACTCTTTCCAGAGCTAGGCCCCGCACTGGGGCTGGATGATAACCAAAGAGCATTTGTGACCCTATGCAGGGCTGTCTAGACCCTCTTCATCCATCCCCCTCTTGACTTAGGAGAAGGGCAGAGAAGAAAGGGCCAGTGGGAGGATCGGGGAGGGGTGCCATTTCACCAGGGCCTTGACTGTTTTATTCTCACTGGGGCATGAGATCAGTCTGCCTGTTGGTGGCAAAGCAAGAGGAGTCCATGAATAATGCAGAGAAGAGCACGAGGTGGCCAGAAAATGGTTACTGTTTCATCAAAGCAGGAAACAGGCCTGGAATACAAAGCAGAGAAAGATGGGCTGGAGCGGAAGGGAGAGCTCAGCGCTGCCCCTGGGACCTGGGGCTGAGGGACTCGCTGTTCCTCTGCTGAGCCCAGGGCCTGGTGCTGCAGCAGCCCCTGATGTAGACCAGGCAAAGTGCTAGGCCTTGCCCCAGGCCTGGCGTCCAGTCTGTCAGGGCGGTGGGAGGCAATGCCACCCATCAATACCCTCGCAGAGGTGCTGGCAAGCAGGGCAGAAGGGAAGCTTGGAGATGAACTTTTTCAGGGAGACTAAGGGAGCTCCAGAAATGGGTTGAGAGGGGACCCTTCCAAGCTTGTGAATTTGAGAATTGGGGAAAACTGAGAGATAGGGTGGATCACTTAAGACTCAACAGAAGGGGAGTGGTGCCTGTGGCTCAGTGAGTAGGGTGTCAGCCCCATATGCTGAGGGTGGTGAGTTCAAACCCAGCCCTGGCCAAACTGCAACAACAAATAAATAAATAAAACTTAGTTAAAAAAAAAAAAAGACTCAACAGAAGGAAGTAAATCTCATAAGGAGGGATTTAGAGTAGGTCTGGGTGGAAAAGTCATCCAGCTCCTTTACATGCAGAGAGCAGCCTTGGCCCCAGGGGCCAGAGAGCACCTGCTTGCAAAAGGCCTCAAAGAGGCCTGTCTGCACTTTTCCCCTAATTTCCTGAGAATCCATGAAAGGATGTAACAGGAGAGAGACAAGATTGGATTTGAGTGTGAGCAAATCATGGATCCAATTTGTATTGTCTTGGGAGATGAGCAAACATTCATTATGTATTTGCCTCTGCTTCCAAACTTGGCAGTCACATTGTGATTTGGAAAGAGTTAAGGGACCATCAGTCACCCAGGGGCAAGAGGCTGGGTGTCGGAGATCTTGGGCAGGGTCAGAAGGGGAGATGATCATTCTTGGTGACAGCTGAATGGGCTGGGGGAGAAGGGGTGTCAAAGGAGACTGCTGGGTTTCTGGTGCAGCTACCTGGATGCCAGCTGGATAGGGCACCTCCAATCCAGAAGAGAAGTCCTGGAGACCTTGGCACTGGGGGATGGTGGGGAAGATGCTGAGTTTGGGATTCCTGTAAGACTACCCGGTGGCGGGAGGAAATCAGGTCAGGAAGTTTGAGGTTGGACCAGGCTGCCGAGATGAGTCTCGTAGGTACACACAGGTCTTTCCTGCCAAGTCCTATTCCCGCCTCCCCTTGCCCACAAGAAAAAAGGGACTGGGCTCGGTGCCTACAGCTCAACCGGCTAAGGCACCAGCCACATACACCTAGGGTGGCGGGTTCGAATCCCCAGCCTGGACCCGCCAAACAACAATGATGGCTGCAACCAAAAAATAGCCGGGCATTGTGGCGGGCACCTGTGGTCCCAGCTACTTGGGAGGCGGAGGCAGGAGACTCGCTAGAGCCCAGGAGTTGGAGGTTGCTGTGAGCTGTAATGCCA
>CAUYTI010137857.1:0-10685 GCA_963575145.1 Galago senegalensis | reverse complement strand
CCTGGGTAGAGTGCCATGGCATTACAGCTCACAGCAACCTCCAACTCCTGGGCTCAAGTGAGTCTCTTGCCTCCACCTCCCAAGTAGCTGGGACCACAGGCGCCCGCCACAACGCCCGGCTATTTCCTGGTTGCAGCCGTCATTGTTGTTTGGAGGGTCCGGGCTGGGGATTCGAACCCCCCACCTTAGGTGTACGTGGCTGGCACCTCAGCCGGTTGAGCTATAGGTGCTGAGCTGGTAATTTTTTTATTTAATTTTTTTAGAGACAGAGTCTCACTTTATCATCCTTGGTAGAGTGCTGTGGTGTTACAGCTCATAGCAACCTCCAGCTCCTGGGCTTAGGTGATTTTCTTGCCTTAGCCTCCTGACTAGCTGGTACTACAAGTGCCCACCACAACGCCCGGCTATTTTTTGTTGCAATTTGGCCAGTGTGCTCAATATATGTGGCCAGTGCCCTATCCACTGAGCCACAGGCACCATCTGGTAATTTATTTGTTTTATTTTTTTATTTTTTTGAGGCAGAGTCTCACTTTGTGCCATGGGTAGAGTGCTGTGGCATTATAGTTTACAACCACCTCAAATACTTGGGTTCAAGCAATCCCCATGCTTCCACCTTCCAAGTGGCTAGGACTACAGGGACCCACTAAATTTTCTATTTTTAGTAGGGATGGGGTCTCACTCTTGCTCAGGCTAGTGTCCAACTTCTGAACTCAGGCAATCCACCCAGCTTGGTCTCCCTAATCCTAGGCCTGCTAGGATTATAGGCCTGAGCTACTGAGGCTGGCCTGGAGTTAAGTTTTAAATGTCTGCTTGATTTTTTTTTTAACCCATTTCTAAGATGAGTTAAGTGTAAATGTCAGTCCCCTCCCCACTCCTGCACTCCTTTCTAAAGTTATAAAGGTTTATAAGAAAAAATAGTGAGAATGCCTATTGGCATTTTGGTGTTTAGGTATTGCTTATTTAAATTTCAAGTTTCTTAGAAAACATTTAGAGTATGCTTGGCCTACCAATAGACTAACTAGTTTTGATGCATGTGGCATCAAAATTGCTTTGAACATAAGAAAATGTCTAAATTGCTTTAATATATTTTTTTTAAACAGGTGCCTATTTTAAAACTGATACCTATGGGATTTAGGCAGAGGGCAACATGAATTGTTTTTTCTGTCTTGGTGAAATTCAACTGGCATGTTTTTAATTTTATAATAAAACAATGTATCATTTTGTTGACTTTTTAATTTCAGATTAATATGAGGGTACATGTGATTAGGTTACATTTTTGGTGTTTGTAAGGTGAAGTCCAAGTTGCTGTTGATATTTTATTGACTCTTGGAACCCATTTTTTCTCCTACTACTCTCTCATAGGAAAGAAGTTACCTCTCTGTTACGATCCCTCCAAGTCTGTGCCTTTCCTTGTTTTGGAGTTTGATAGCCTCACATAGGAGCTCTTCCCTAGCTACCCAGTCCCCCCACACAGCCCCTTCACGGTTGTTGTCTTCGTCATTGTCCCACCATTGTCATCACTGTCATGCTTGTTTCCTGCCCCTGAGCCTTGGTGCAGCGCCTGCCTCCTTCAGAGCTGTCCTTGGACTTTCCATCCTCCTACTCAGGCTCCTTTAGGATCTCGTTCTGTCCTTCGTCCCTCTTCTTTCCTGGATGCCGGGGTCTGCCTCTCTCCTGGCTCTTGTCTTACATCCTCTTACTATGCTTGGGTGCTGAGTATCCTAGCACTGACACCATCACCTTCTGTTTTGGAACAAAGTTGTCTTGAAAGAGTCTGCTACACACTCATTTTATCCTCTGTTCGCTCTTCAATTTACCAAAACTTTTTTTGGCCACTGTCATTTCCCGTGCAGGTGCTCAGCTCATCAGTGGTCTCTGTTTGCCAATCTAGTCAGTATTTTCAGGCCTGTCTTCTTACCCCTTGTTTGTCATTTTATACCCATCTGACACCCTAAACCATAGTCTTCCTCTGTCACCCACACTCTGGCCTCACTCACTTTATTTCCTGGTTGCAGCCGTCAGGTCTCCTCCTTCTCTCTCTGGCCTCACTCACTTTATTTCCTGGTTGCAGCCGTCTGGTCTCCTCCTTCTCTCTCTCTCTCTCTTTTTTTTTCCTTTCCCTGAGACAGTCTCTCACTCCATCACCCAGGCTGTAGTGCCCTGGCCTTAGCCTAGCTCATGGCCCTCAAACTCCTGGGCTTGAGCAATTCTCTTGCTTCAGCCTCCTGAGAAGCTGGGACTATGGGCTTGGGCCATCACTCCTGGCTAATTTTTCTATTTTTGGTAGAGAAAGTGTCTCACTCTTGCTCAGACTGATCTTGAAATCCTAAACTCAAGTGATTTTCTTGCCTCAGCCTCCCAGAGTGCTAGGATTACAGGCATAAGCTGCCTCACCTGGCTATAGCCTCTTTCTCCTCAAATGTTGTTCTTCTCCCAGAAAGGGGTCTCATTTCCCCCTCTAATTTTAATAATTTATATGCTGATGACTCCCACTATTTAAATTTTAACCTGCAACCTCTGCCTTCCTTGCCTCCAGCTGTTAGGAGCTAATTTCTTTTTTCTTTTTCTTTTTTTTTGAGACAGAGCCTCAAGCTGTCCCCCTGGGTAGAGTGCTGTAGCATCACAGCTCACAGCTACCTCCAACTCCTAGGCTCAAGCGATTCTCTTGCCTCCACCTCCCAAGTAGCTGAGACTACAGGCGCCCGCCACAACGCCTGGCTATTTTTTGGTTACGGCTGTTATTGTTGTTTAGCAGACCCGGGCTGGATTCTCACCCGCCAGCTCAGGTGTATGTGGCTTGCACCTTAGCCACTTGAGCCACAGGTGCTGAGGCAGGAGCTAATTTCTTGTTTGACATCACCATTTCTCACAGGAATCTTAGACTTACCACAACCAAAATAGAATCACATCTTCATCCCAAATTGTTCCTTTTTTATTTCATATTGTGGTTAATCTCCATGTTAACTATCTGGTAGTCCAGGCTAGAAGCCTTGTTTATTCTTGTTATTCTGATGAAGAACTTACTCAAGTACCAGCTTAAATTTCACCTTGTCTGTAATTCTTTCTGTAACCAATACAGGCAAAGAGCTAACCACTCCCGTCTTCCTCTGTGCAGCCACTGTCCTTGTACACTGCTGTACTTGACCTGTGTGGTTGGGATTGTTGTTTGCATGTGTGCCCTCTTTCTGGAGGGCAGGAACCATGTGATCTGTCATTGTACATCCGGTGCCGGAGCTGCCCCTGTCATTAGTGGATAGGTACTCAAGGAACACTTGTCAAATCAATTTTAATCTCAATCCCAGCATTTATCAGCAACTGTCATGGTCAGTACATTAGTGACTCTTTAAATAAATGATAGTTTATCCTTTTCATATTTATTATATAGAAATAGATTTTTTAAGAATATCTTTGTTTTACCTGTAAACCCAACATACTGAGAACCCATGGAAATGTTACAGATAATGTCTTATATATTTTGAAGATACGTCTAGTATTCTTTGATTCATTCTTTAAAAAGCATGGAAAGAATATTACATGAAATCCTTTTGTGTAATATACCAGCAAGTCTAGACATTACTCCTTCTTTAATGTATCCAACTGACTAAAAACATGTATAAAATCACCCATGTAGCCAGATATGGTGGCTCACAATTGTAATCCTAACACTCTGGGAGGCCAACCCGGGAGGATTGTTTGTCAGGAGTTTGAGAGCAGCCTAAGCAAAGTGAAACCCTGTCTATTTTTCTCAAATAGAAAAATTAGCCAGGTGTTCTGGGAGGCAGGCACCTGTAGTCCCAGCTACTCGGAAAGATGAGGCAGGAGGTTTGCTTGAGCCCAGGAGTTTGAGGTTGCTGTGAGCTAGGCTGAGGCCATGGGTCTCTAACCCAGTTGACAGAGCTAGACTCAGTCTCTCTCACACACAGAAATGGCTACAACTTTACCTTAGAAATGTAAACAATGTAACTTAATCATTGGTACCCTCATATTAATCTGAAATAGAAAGCTGTGATAAAATGCATATTTAATTTCATATGAAAATTCTTTTGTTTTATTTTTAAAAAAGAATTGCTTTTTTGTTGTAGGAAATGTAGAAAATACAGCCATCAGAAGGCATTTAAAAATAATTTATTGGCTCAATGCCTGTGGCTCAAGTGGCTAAGGCGCCAGCCACATAAACCTTAGGTGGTGGGTTCAAATCCAGCCTGGGCCCGCCAAACAACAATGACGGCTGCAACCCAAAAGTAGCCAGGCATTGTGGCGGGCGCCTGTGGTCCCAGCTACTTGGGAGGCTGAGGCAGGAGACTCGCTTGAGCCCGGGAGTTAGAGGTTGCTGTGAGCTGTAATGCCACAGCACTCTTCCCAGGGGGACAGTTTGAGGCTCTGTCTCCAAAAAAAAAAAAAAAAAAAATTTATTATGCAACCATTGTAGCCTAATTGTAAGTACCCTTATGTTAACCCAAAATAAAGGTTTATAATTTCATCACAAAGAGTAACTAACCTCTGTTAACATCCTGATGTCTTTTTCTACTCTGTGAATTTACATGCCATATATAGAGATTATACTGTATGGGAATCATCTGACCTAATAAGATATTATAATTTCCATGGTTTTAGAAAGTCTTCTGTAACATTTTTAATGGGTTCATAGTATTCAATTATGTGAACCTTTATTAATGAGCCCTTGATTTTTTTTTGCTTTATAAATAATGTTATAATAAATTTAGTATTAAAATTTAAAAATTATTAAGTGTTTTAATACTAAGTACGTACATGTGAGTAAATGCTGAGGTGACCAATATTAAAATGAGCTGATTAGCAAGCTGTCTGGAAAAAAGACAGTATGCTCCTTGTTAGATGAACTCTCCCAGAAAAATTGACTCTGAAAATGAAGTCTCTGGCTTGTGACAAAGATTCTTTGCTTGGCCAAACTTTAATTGGACTTCTTAGTCTTTTGCTAGGCCCATTGTACATTTCCTCGTAAAATCCAGTTTCAGCAAGAACCCTGCTAAGTCAGTTTAGCAAGACCTGCCATTCTTGATAGCTCAGCACCCTTGGTATCTGGCCATGCTTTCTCTGCCCTCCAGGAGTGTCTGGTCACCTGGCCTGTCCTCAGCAACAGTCTTGTTAGGTTGGTTTAACCAGAATCCCTCCTACCCCTGACCTTTCCTCTCAGTGATGTTCCACCCACTGATGCATCCCCCCCCCAAAACCCCTACACCCACTCCTTGGCTATTAAATTTCCTCTTGTCCAGGCTGAATTTGGACTTGAGCCCCCTCTTTCTTCCCCACTGCAAGACCCTGTTACAGTGGCCTCTGTAACTATCACAGTGGGCCTGAATAAATCATCCATAACATACGAGTATCACTGAATAATTCTTCCTTTAACAGTCAGAATCTGGGTTTGGCTTCTCTCAGTTCATAAGAGCTCCTTCAGAGGGAAGTCAGTGAGCAGGGCTCTGAGGCGCACTGGGAACAGGCCCTGTCCAGTTCGCTTATTTGGTAAGGCTGTACTAGAGACTAACGAACGTCTGGACCTCTGGGTGGCAGAAATCTGTCGGGGGAGTCATCAGCTCTTCAGAGCTTACAGAGGCCCCCCTCTAGTTCTTAGGTATGATGGAAGAACATTTCTGAGGGGTAGAACCAGGACCCTCAGCTGACAAGGCAGCAGAACCTGGAGGGTATGGACGTGCCTAGCGCATAGGCCTGAGCCAGACAAACCAAGTATGCATAAGAGCTGGTCAGGCACACAGCCAAATTTCAGGGATTCTCTTCACTCTGGGGATTCCCTTTGCTAATTTCCTGTTTCCCACGTCTTTCTTTTTCTTGGTTCATGAATTATGAAAGTATATCCTCCAGAGTTTCCTGTGAGATGATGCATGGGAAGTCAGTTTGTGTCCTTGTCTATCTAAAATGTCTTTATCCTCTCCCTACTTTCAGTTGTCTGGTTGTAGAATTTTGGGTTGGAAATAATTTTCATCTAGAACTTTTGGGTATTGCTTTATAATCTTTAAGCTGTTTGTGTTGCAATTGAGAAGTCAGAATCATTCTGATTCCTGTTGTGGTGTTTATTCCCTGATGTTTTTCTTTCTTAGAAGCTTATAGAATCTTCTTTGTCTCTGAAGTTCTGAAATTTCATAAGTTTATTTTTTTAGTTATCTTTTATATATGGGTCAGAAATTTTCCAGTATTATTGGGATTTCATTGGGCCTCTCAATTCTGTAAAGTTTTCTTGAATTATTTCCTTATTTTCTAGAACTTGTATTGTTTGGGTATTTGACCTCTTAACAGTAATTTTTTTTCCTACTTTTTTAAACAGCTTTATTTTCTAGGAGATATTTTTAAGTTTACTTTCTAGTTCTTTTATTGAAGTTTTTTTGCAGTTTTTGGCCACCTCTGGTATGTGGGGCTGGCGCCTTACTCCTTTGAGCCACAGGCATTGCCCTTATTGAAGTTTTTATTTTTGCTATCATTTAAGAAATTCTAGGCTGGAGTACAATAGCGTGATCATAGCTCACTGCATTCTTGAACTCCTGTGTTCAACCAGTCCTCTTGTCTCTGCTTCCCAAACTGCTGGTATTAATGGGAGTGAGCCACTGCATCTGGCCTCATTTTTAATTTCCAAAGTTTTTATTTTTGCAATTTTATTTTTTAGAGTAGCATCTGTTTTTTTTTTTATAGGGTAGAATGTTTTTTATTCCTTAAGGATATTAGTTTTTATTTTTTAACCCTTTCTTTAAATGCTTTTTAAAAATTGATTTTTGGCAGAGACAGGAGTCTTGCTTTCTTGTCTAGGATAGTTGAAGTACTTGCTCCAAGTGATCCTCCTACTTCAGCCTTCCTAAGTGCTAGTTAAGGGGTGAGCCTCCATACGTGGCTTTCTTTGAATACTTTGTTTTCTCCAGATTGTTTTTCTTCCTTGTATGATTTTAGTCTCTTTTGTTCTTTTTTTGGAGACAGAGTCATGTTCTGTTGCCTAGGCTAAAGTGCTGGGGTGTCACCCTAGCTCACAGCAACCTCAAAGTCCTGGGTTCAGGTGATCCTCCTGCCTCAGCCTCCCAAGTAGCTGGGACTACAGGTGCCTGCCACAATACCAGGCTAAGTCTTTAATTTTTAGTACAGACAGGTCTTGCTTTGTTCAGGCTGTTCTGAAACTCCTGAGCTCAAGCAATCCTCCTGCCTTGGCCTCCCAGAGTGCTAGGATTACAGGTGTGAGCTGTGTTTTGTTATAAGAGAAGGGAACCAGAAAGCCTATTGAAAACTGAGAGTGGGCTCCATTGACTGCTAACTCCACTGTAAGATACTTAGGGTTTGGCTGCTTGTTGGGAACTCCTTGTCTCTCCTCTTGGAATATGTTCTGCTTTTGGAAACATACTAAGTCTTCTAGAGAGCAAATCCTTGCCAGCATTGGGGTACTGATTAGGGGAAGAGGGCTGAGGTTCCCATTGTTAACTCTGCATGGGCTGCTCGTTTTTGAAACTGTACGTGCAGCCCTCTCATCTGCCAGCCTGCAGCCCATCCCTTTTTGCCTCTCTGGAAGATTGATTTGGGCCAGGTGGGGTGGCTCATGCTTGTAACCTTAACACTCTGGGAGGCTGAGGCAGAAGGATCCCTTGAGCTCAAGAGTTGGAGAGCAGCCTGAGCAAGAGCAAGAGCTTCTCTCTACTAAAAATAGAAAAACTCGCCAGGCATTGTGGTGGGTGCCTGTAGTCATGGAGTTATTTCTAACTTTTCCACTATTGCAAATAATGCAGTCCTTATGATTATGCTTATAAAATTGTGTAAATGTTTCTGCATGTTAGATTCCTAGAAATAGTTTCTAGGACCAAGTAACTGGTGTACGTGTGTTTTAAAGTTTATTTGATATTGCCAAATTGTTATCTCTCCCCTGCAACATGTGGAAGAATATATGCATTTATATTCATGATAGTGGCATAGAGGAGTGCACATTTTCTGTCCATGCCAGCATTGGGTGTACCTATTTTTTTTTTTTATTGTTTTGCCAATCTAGTGGGAAAAAAAATCTTTTGTGTTTCATTTATTTGTCTTTATTTGATTATTAGTAAGAATGAAATTAGATTCTCCTGGGAATTGCTAGTTCATAACATTTTCACATTTTGGCATAAATGCTTAAAATTTGGTCATAATCCTCCAAATTTAGTATAGGGCTTGAATAGAAAATAACGATAGAAGGCTTGGTGCCCTAGCGCAGTGAGTAGGGCCCCAGCCACAAGGGGAGGCTGGTGGATTTGAGGGAGGCCCAGGACTGAGGCTGGAGGATTTGAGCCTGGCCCGGGCTTGCTAAGTAACAATGACAACTGTAACCAAAAAATACCTGGGCATAGAGGCAGGCTACTTGGGAGGCTGAGGCAAGAGAATCACTTAAGCCCAAGAGTTTGAGACTGCCGTGAGCTGTGATACCATGGCACTCTAATGAGGGTGACATAGTGAGACTATCTCAAAAAAAAAAAAAAAGAAAAAGAAAAGAAAATTATGATAGAAAAAATAAATTTATTTAAGTATACTCACTCTAGGGTTGTTATCTATAATTTATTTTTTCATATTTAGAACAGATTTTTGCTTAGCTTTTTGCATAGTTTTTGGATGTGTTAAATTTACATTTTAGTATTATATTTCTATGTGAATGGCTGTATTTTAACTTTGTCTTTAATTTGCAGTAAGTGTTTACATACTACTATGTAGTTGACAGAATGCTTTCATATATATAATCTTGTAAGAGCTCATGAGTTTGGTTGCATTCTGCAGACAAGGAAGCTAAGGCCAACCCTGAGAAGTTAGCAAACTAGAGCACCTCTTTGGTGATAATACATGGGGCAAGGGGGGTTTCCCGGTTGAGTTCAAGCCCTGTAGCTGATTGTTGTGTCTGCTGTCTAATTAGCTGCAAAACAGAAAAAGGTTCTTTCCCTTTTCTTTATTGGAAAGTAGTATCTATCATGTTAATAGATAATAGGCTAATCATGTTAATAGATAATAACAGAATTGCTATTTTTGTAATCTAGAAATGAACACAGAAGCAGAACAACAGCTTCTCCATCATGCCCGAAATGGCAACTCTGAAGAAGTGAGACAACTGCTGGAAACCATGGCGAGGAATGAAGTGATCGCTGACATTAATTGCAAAGGTCAGCTTTGGATGGAGTTTTTGCTTTTTCTTATGAGTCAGTACTACACTAACCTTTCTGATGTGGCTTGTAATCTGTCTCTTATTGTAAGAAGATGGGGCATCTCTACCAGATAGGGCAAACTGTCGTAGTCCCCTCTGCTCTGAGATGGGGACTTAAGATTGTTGTTTTGTTTTGTTTTTATTTTTGTTTTCTTTTTTTGAGACAGAGTTTCACTCCCTCCATTTGGGTAGAGTGCTGTGGCATCATTATAGCTCACCAAAACCTCAAACTCTTGGGCTCAAGCAATCCTCCTGCCTCAGCCTCCCAAATAGCTGGGTCTATAGGTGCTTGCCACTATGCCCAGCTAATTTTTTCTATTTTTAGTAGAGATGGAGTCTCACTCTTGATTAGGGTGGTGTCGATCTCCTGAGCTCAAGCAATTTACCCACCTAAACCTTCTAGAGTGCCGTATGCTGGAGGTGGCAGGTTCAAACCCAGCCCCGGCCAAAAATAATAATAATAATGATAATAATAATAATAATTCTTAAGGATCCTAAAGCTTACAAGCTGCAAAGGTGACCCTAGCCCAGTGGCTCTCAACCTTCCTAATGCCTCCTAATGCCATGACCCTTTAATATAGTTCATGTTGTGGTGACCTCCAACCATAAATTATTTTCATTGCTGCTTTATACCTGTAATTTTGCTACTGTCATGAATCGTAATGTAAATATCTGATATGCAGTATGTATTTTCATTGTTACAAAGGGATTGCGACCCATAGGTTGAGAACTGCTGCCCTAGCCCACAGGATGCATTCTACGTTTTTTTCTTCCCAGAGATATTGCACTTAACCCAGCAGATTTGAGTGTTTATTTATGCCCAGCGTGTAAGGCACCTTGGAGATAATGATGAGAAAACAGATAAAATCCCTGCTCTCTTTGGTCTACTAGATTAGTAGATGAGACTAGTCTATGTTACAGAATATATACCAGGATATAGAAGTGGGGGTGTCATGGGGCCCCATGGGCGTGTATTATACACAAATATATATATATATATATATATATATTTTTTTTTTTTGAGACAGAGCCTTAAGGTGTCCCCCTGGGTAGAGTGCCACAGCATCACAGCTCACAGCAACCTCCAACTCCCGGGCTCAAGCGAGTCTCCTGCCTCAGCCTCCCAAGTAGCTGGGACCACAGGCGCCCTCCACAATGCCTGGCTATTTTTTGGTTGCAGCTGTCATTGTTTTTGGTGGGCCCGGGCTGGATTTGAACTCGCCACCTCAGGTGTATGTGGCTGGCGCCTTAGCCACTTGAGCCACAGGCGCTGAGCCCCCATGGGCGTATATTACTGGAGTTTGAAGGATTAGTTTTTGGGAGGAAATGATTCTAAGGTGAAATGTGAAAGAGTGTGCAGGATTTAACCAGGTGAACACAGAAGAAAAGGGCTAAAGGCAGAAGAAACAGTGTGCTGAGGCCTGAGGTGAGAGTCAGGGGAGATGTCTGTAGGGGCTGAGGGAAGAGTGAGACACAAGGCCAAGTGGGCAAGTAGCAGCCCAGT
>CAUYTI010137856.1:0-69623 GCA_963575145.1 Galago senegalensis | reverse complement strand
GTGGCATTACAGCTCACAGCAACCTCCAACTCCTGGGCTCAAGCGAGTCTCTTGCCTCCGCCTCCCAAGTAGCTGGGACCACAGGCGCCCGCCACAACGCCCGGCTATTTTATGGTTGCAGCCGTCATTGTTGTTTGGCACGTCCGGGCTGGGGATTCGAACCCGCCACCTTAGGTGTACGTGGCTGGCGCCTTAGCCGGTTGAGCTATAGGCGCCAAGCCCTCTCCTTCATTTCTGATGCATAGCTTTACTAGGTAAAATATTCTTGATCGGTAGTTTTTTCTTCTCACCACTTTGAATATATACTTCCACTCTCTTTTCTACTGCATGGTTGTTGCTGAGAAATCTTCTGTTTGCTGTACTGTGGCTCTTATTTATGTGATATGTTTATTTTCTCTTGCTATTTTCAGAATTATTTATTTGTCTTTGGTTTTTAATAGTTTGATTATAGTATGTCTTGGTGAATTTTTCTTTGGGTTTAATTAAATTGGAGGCCTCTGATCTTCCTGGATGTTCATATCTACACAGATTTGTGATATTTTCAGATGTATTTCTTTAAATAAATTTCCTATACCTTCTATCTTTTTTCTCCTTTAAATTCCTATTTCATGACTGTTGACTCTCTTTCCTATAGAATCCATAGGTTTTCTTTAATTCTTTATAGTCCTTTCACGTTTTCCTCTTCTAACTGGTTGATTTCAAATGAGCTCCCTTTGAATTTGTTTATTCTTTCTTCTGCTTGATGCATACTACTGTTAAAGATCTTTATTGAATTTTTTAGTTTCATGACATCATTGTATTGTTCAGATATAATACTTCTGGATTTAAAAAAAGAGTTTTAAATTTTTTATCATGTCAGTTTGTCCTTATATTATTTTCTTGATTTCATTAAATTGTTTGTGTTCTTTTGTAATTGACTGTCCTTCTGTAGAACATTTATTTTGAATTATTTGTCAGGAAAATTGTGTATCTCTAATATCTTGGAGTTAGTTATTGAAAATTTGTTGTAGGGGTAATTACACTTGTGATTTTTTTCTATGTGCATGGTATTTGTAAATAAACATTTCTCTTACTAATCAGCCTTAATTATGAGTTGATCTTTCAGGGAACTTATCCCTGGGGAAAAGGGCAAGTTTCCCTTTGCCCCTACAGTTTGGTGACCTAAAAATTCACTGTGATGAACCTATTCATCTCTCCTTCTCCTATAACTTCTGGCAATGACTTATTTTTTTCTGTATCTATAGTTTTGCCTTTTTCAAATGTAATACAGTTGGAAGCAAATCTTATACATCCTTTTCTAATTAGCTTCTAGTAATAGGCATTAAGGTCCTCCACATATTTTTAGTGCCAAATAGCATCCCATTATTTGGAAGTACCACAGTTTATTTCTTCATTGTTCCTACTGGAGGGCATCTTGATTGCTTTCACATTTTGACAGTTGTGAAAAAAAATCCTGTAAATATCTACATGCACATTTTTGTGTAGACATAAGTTTTCAACCCCTATGGATAAATACCAAGGAATATGATCACTGAATTGTATGCTAAGAGTATGTTTAATATTGTAAGTAACTACCATACTGTCTTTCATACTGGGTGTAACATATCCTATTCCTATCAGCAATGAATCAGACTTCCAATAGCTTTACATTTTCTCTAATAGTTGATGTTGCCAGTGTTCCAAAACTAGGCATTTTTATAGTTGTGTATTCATATTTCATTTTGTATTAATTTGCATTCCCCTGATGACATATGATATGGAGCATCTTTTTATGTGATTATTTTCTATCTATGTATCTTTTTTGCTGTGGTGGCGTTTAGGCCTATTTTTTTAAAGAGCAACTCTTTTAATACAGAATCTTCCATTTTTTAAAAAAAGGCCTAGCCCTGTACAGCTTTCCTTTTAAAGGAGTGGTCACATTAGGGTTTCTGTCTCCCTGAGAGATGGCAGATGCTCCTTGCCACTTATTTAAATAACCATCCACGGTTTAAGACATGATGTAAGAGGAGGACCCCCACCACTTTCCAGAGAGACATCTGTGCATGTTTACACAATGTTTTGATTGTGTCAGTGGCTCAAACATGACAACTGGTCATCTATAAATGTCTCTGGGGAAGCTGGTGGTTCATGTGCACTGGCACAGGGGGCTGGGGAGAGTGGCTTGGCAGGGGATTGGTCAGAGAGCAGTAGGTTGTCACTCTAGGATGTCAATCACCAAGTCATCCTCCTCATCCAGGATATTTTTGTCTGGTTCGAGTTCTAAGTGGAAAAGCTTTCAGTTTTACTCCATTCAGTATGATATTGAACTGGAACCAAAGATTTCCACTATTGCCACTACTATTTAACATAGCTCTGGAAGTTCTAGCCAATGCAATCAGGCAAGAAGATGAGGTTAAATCCATAAATGGGGCAAAGGAGGTCAAATACTTGCTCTTTGCTGATGATATGATCTTATACTTAGGAAACTCCAGAGACTCAACCACAAAACTCCTGGAAGTGATTAGGCAATACAATAACCTCTCATGGTATAAAATCAATGTCTACAAATCCAGCATCTTTTTCTAATAACAATTAAGAGAATACACATAGAAGGCACACTTCTTAAAATGATCGAAGCCATTTATGACAAACCCACAGCCAATGTCATACTGAATGACAGTAAGAATAGCCCACATCACAAAGTCCCAGAGTTGCACCATCAGCCAAAAACCCTTTTTCAATGTCCACAGGGACAGAGACTCAGGCCCTGCCAGCTCCTACAATGTAGAGAAAAATGAAGGAGATGTGCTACAGAGTGACATACTAGCAGTGACACTGGAGAAGTGAGTCTGCTCCACGATGGATGGCAGATGGACCCCATCCACCTGTTGTCTTTATCTTCCTGTCTAGGAGGTCACCAGCCCCTATCAGGTCTTTGGAAAATGGCTTCTGATACTGCAGGCTATATTCCAATGTTTGGGAGACTGGGGAGCTGAGGTCAGGTTGCAAGGAGTGTGTGTAGGCTTCCTTTGAATAAATTATTTTGTCGTGCCCTCTTTTGACAGGCTCTTGGTTTTTGGAAATTCTTTAAAGGAGAATGGATTTGCCTTTCCAAGATCTTCAACTTTGTCTTTTCCAAAATGTATCTCATAGGTTCCTCATGGACCTTGCTTAATACATTTCCTTTTTCCATGGTCAAAATTGTTGGGAATGATTGAGCTTGGACTGCATTACCTCAATGCACTTCTGTAGTTACATTGCCTTCCTCTTCTCTGTGTGAAGTATTCTTCTGCATGTCTCTTACAAGGACTCTTGTCATTACATTGAAAACTGTGATAATCCAGTATAATTTTCTCATCTCAAGATCCCCTTTTTTTGCCACATAAGGTAACATTTATAGTTTCTGGCAATTAGGATATGGATAACATTTGGGAGACTTTTTAGCACAGAATAGTGTTCATAACTACATTGTTTATTATATGGAAAAATTGTAATCATTTTAAATGGTCAACAATATGAATTGGTTTGATCAAGTTACAGTCATAGGATAGAATGCTGTGTTATTGCTAAAATGTATAATAATGGAAAGAATGAGTTTTTTTCTATAAAACTATATAAAATTAAAAATATAAAGTACAGTGCTTTAAAAGATTTAGGAATTAGATGTTACAATACATTGTTAGCAGCAATATAATTCATTTGAAATAGTTAAGATATACAAAGTTCTGGTGTTCTGATAAAAGTTATGGATCTAGGACTTTTCATGTAAATATACTACCTTTAAAAGTACAAGTTATATAGAGAAAGTTTATTACTATAGCTAGTTTGAAGTGAAAGTGGAAGTACAATGTCCCTCATTCAGGGGAGCGATTTAATAAACTGCCCATAGAAATGGAAAACAAGGCAGTTTTTAAAAAGAAGAGTTTATATTTGTACATGCAATGGAAGGATAGATATACATAAAGTCACTACAAAAGTTTTGAGACAGATTGTGTTATAGTGCATTATTTCACGTCAAAGAAACACAGTTGACAATGTCCTTTCTGATTTGCTTGTGCAAGTTTCAACTTGCTCAGCTTACTGGTATTGCTGGGAAGGCTTCATTTGTTTCCATCCAGGCAGATTTTATGTTTCTTGATTTTTGTGTATCTCAGAACTTTCATAATGAGCCATGTATTGTTAATCTAAAAACCAAGCTTCATAATATTTTCTATAGGGTGAGAAAAGACGGGAAGACACAAGAGATAGACACATCTGTGTTGTTGGATTTAATTTACAACAAAACAGTATTACTTTTGTAGCTAGAAAAGAATGGCTGAATGAAAATGGGGATGAGAACTGAAAAATTTGGTTCTCATCCTCCTGAAGAAAGTTTATTTGTTTATAAAATGGAAAACCTTATAGCATTGTGCTGAAAAAAATGAAGACACAATGCTTTTGTGAAGAGCAAGGGTGATGAACATTTAACCCCAAGATGTTAATGAATCTGTAAAATGGTTTTACTATTTTCTAGTAATAAACATTTTATTCGTAAGTTATTTTGAAGTCTGCCTAAATTTCAATTTTATTTCGTTGTTTCTAGCTATCATTTTGTTATTGATTCCTACATATTTACATTATGGTAAAAAATGTGATCTATGTAACTTACCTTTGAAATTTGTTCTATAACTCTTTCTGTTTAGATTCAGTAAAATGTTCTGTTTTTGTTTTAAATGGTACACATGAAGTGCAGTACTTTAAATGACTTCAAGACATCAAGCTTATTGTGTTGGTGGAATCTTCTATTGTTTGTTTTATGTTCCTCAATGTAAAAATTATTGTCTTTAACTTTTTTTTATTTTGCAGGTTTTGGCTGGGGCCGGGTTTGAACCTGCAACCTCCGGTATATGGGGTTGGCATCCTACTCCTTTGAGCCACAGCCTGCCCTGTGTTTAACTTTTTGACCATGATGGTGAACATATCTATTTCTTTAAGTAATTCTTTTAATTTTTATTTACATATTTTAAACTTATAAGATGAATGAAAAATTTAATTGTTATACTAGATATACCATGCTATGTTATTTTTTAATCTGCTTACTTTGAATTCTGTATCTTTGTTTCACACATGGTTCTTGTAAACAGAATATGCTTGGATTCTTTTTGGCATCTATTCTGAAGTTCTTTTTCCTGTAAGTGTTAATCAAGTTATATTTTTATAATATATGATATATTTAGTTTAAATTGTTTTTAATTTAATTTTTTATTTTATTTTTGGTTAGTAGGCCCAGGCTGGATTTATTTCTATTTCTATTTTATTTTGTGCTTTTTTTTTCTCTTTTGAGTTGACTTGAGTATTTCTTTCTCTTTTCAAGTTTTAAAAATCTACTGAAAATTATTCTTCTACTTCTATTAATTTGGTGATTAATTTCCCTATACATTTTTACCTAAAAAAATTAAAGTAAATCACTCTTTTAACCCTCTGTCTCAGGTAATTTTGTGCTGCTAACAATAAATGCCTGAGGTTGGGTAATTTACAAAGAAAAAGAGTTTATTCAGCTTACATTTCTTCAAATTGGACAAGAAGCATGGCACCAGCATCTGATTCTATAAGGGCTTCAGGAAGCTTCTAATCAAGGCAGAAGGTGAAGGGGGATCATGCATGTCACATGGCCAGAGAAGGAGCAAAGAGAGGGAAGAGGTGGTGCCAGGCTCTTTTAAGCAGCCTTCTCTTGTAGGAACCAATAAAGTGAGAACTCATTCATTAACTTAGGGGGAGCACCAAGCCATTCATGAGTGAGCTGCCCTGCTCTTTTGACCCAAATACCTCATACCAGGCCCCACCCTCAACACTGGGATTAGATTTCAAAATGAGATTTGGAAGGGCCAAACATTCAAACCATTATCACCTTCCTTCCATATTTAAGACACTTTTAACTCCAATCACCTCACTTAAATCGTATTTCTTGTTTCATAATATATTTAATTTTTATTCTGCTTTTATCTCATTAGATATAAATATTTTTTAATTCAGTGTTTCTTTACATTTATGGATATTCACCACTTTTGTGGCTTTTCATTCCTCCTTATATTTCAAATCTTCACCTTTGCCTACAGTAACATTTTAAAGTTTATTTTTTCAAACTTGTTTTTGGCAAACTTATGTATTCTTTATCTGAAAATGTCTTCACTTCAACCCCATTTTTATCATTTTTTTTATTATAAACATTTTAAACCATGCACAAAATATAAAGGATAATAAAATAAACACATATATATACACCTGGATTCTAAAATTGTTACTATTTTGAAATACCTATCTATGCTATTATATATATATATATTTTTTTTTTTTTTTACTTTATTATTTAATTTTATTTTTGAGACTGAATCTCACTGTGTTGCTCAGGCTAGAATGCAGTGGCATCATCGTAGCTCACTGCAACTTTAAAGCATTTAAATGTCCTGGGCTCAAGTGACCCTCCTACCTCAGCCTCCTGATTTGCTGGGACTACAGGTGCACCATGCTTGGCTATTTTTTAAATTTCTTTTTGTATAGATGAAGACTTGCTATGTTGTTCAGGCTAGTCTCTAACTCATGGCCTCAAGTGATGCTCTTACCTTGGCCTCTCAGAGTACTAGGATTACAGGCATGAGCTTCTATGTCTGACCTATACATTACTATAAATTGTTTAAACATATTTTTGGATAAACATTTCAAAATAAGTTACAGTGTAATATATAAGTCCTAAATGATTTACCATGCATCTTCAAAGCAAATAACAATTTCCTAAATAACTAAAATACCATTACCACCCCTAATAAGTTTTTTTTAAAAAAAAAACAGACCAAAAAATACCATTATACCCAAATAAGTTTAACTGTAATTCACTATATCTGATACGTACTATATACTCAATTTTTTCCAATTACTCCAAAACGTGTCATAAAGCTTTCTTTACAGACCATTTTCCAATTAAGGATCACACATTGTATTAGTTGTTAATATACTTCTTAAACCTCATTTGATTGTCAATAGTAACAGTTATTCCATTATTCCCCCTCCAACCTTTGTTCATGACAATAATTTTTTTTAAGTGGTTGGGCTCACTGGTTTGCTTAATGTCCCATATTCAGGATTTGTCTGACTGAATGTCTGTGTTACTTTTTCTACTTGTTATTCCTTGTCCTAGGTTTTCTGTTACCTCAGAGTTAGCTACAAAGGCTAGATTCGTGTTAACCATTTTTTCCCTCTCATTCTCAGGATGTAGCATTCTAAGTTGATAGGGTAGTCCCCTTTACATTGAATATTTAATTGCACTGTTACCTGGTTTTCATTACTACTGTTGAGAAACAGCTGCATTGTATAATTGGTATTACTTTGAAAGGCAGTTTATTTTTATCTAGCTCCTATTAATATCTTGTATGAGAGGGATTTGAATAGAAACTTCTCAGAAGAAGATAGGCGCATGGCCTACAGACACATGGAAAAAAATGTTCATCATCCTTAATCATCAGAGAAATGTAAATCAAAACCACTTTGAGATATCATTTAACTCCAGTAAGATTAGCCCACATTACAAAATCCCAAAACTACAGATGTTGGTGTGGATGTGGAGAAGAGGGAACACTTCTGCACTGCTGGTGGGAATGCAAACTAATATGTTCCTATTGGAAAGAAGTCTGGAGATCACTTAGGGATCAAAAAATAGACCTGCTGTTCGATCCTGCAATTCCTGTACAAGGTATATATCCAGAAGACCAAAAATCACTTTATAACAAATATATCTGCACCAGAATGTTTATTGCAGCCCAATTCATAAGTGCTAAGTCATGGAAGAAGCCCAAGTGTCCATTGACCCATGAATGGATTAATAAATTGTGGTATATGTACACCATGAAATATTATGCAGCCTAAAAGAAAGATGGAGACTTTACCTCTTTTATATTTACATGGATAGAGCTGGAACATATTCTTCTTAGCAGAGTATCTCAAAAATGAAAGAAAAAGTATCCAATGTACTCAGCTCTACTATGAAACCAATATATAAGCACCCACACTCCTATAACCCAACTACAGCCCAAGATGAAGGGGAAAGAGGAGGGGGAGAGGAGTGGAGGGAGACGAATGGGTGGAGGGAGGGTAATTGGCCAGACTACACCTATGGTGCATTGTACAAGAGTAGAGACATAGACCAATGAATAATAACAGACGACCTAGTTATAAAACCATCCTCACATTGCCATCTGATCTTTTACCAAGCAGATTGGGAAAATAATCCCTATTCAATAAATGATCCTGACAAACTGGAAAGCCACATGTAGAAGATTGAAACAGTTTCTGTACCTGTTACCACTCACAAAACTTAATTAACAATGGAATACAGGCTTAAGCCTAAGGCATGAAATTATAAGAATTGTAGAAGAAAATTTTGGAAAAATTCTTACAGATATCAGCTTAGCAAAGAATTTATGAAGGAGACCCCAAAGGCAATTACAATAACAATAAAAATTAACAAACGGGACCTGATTAAATTAAAAAGCATCTGCACAACCAAGGAAACAATCAATAGCTTAAATAGATAACCTATAGAATGGGGGAAATATTTGTATACTATAAATCTGACAAAAGGCTGATAGCCAGAATCTATAAAGAACTCAAGTAAATCAGCAGGGAAAAAAACAACCCCATAAAAGAGTGGGCAAAAGATATGAACAGAAGCTTTTCAAAAGAAGATAGTCTAATGGCCAATAAATAGTTGCAAAAATGCTCCACATCTCTAATCTTAGGGAAACACAAATCAAAACCACAATGCTGTATCTGTATCACCTAACTACAATGAGAATGGCTTTCATCAAAATATCCCAAAACAATAGATGTGTGGATATGGAGAGAAAGGAACTCTTTCTTATACACTGTTGGTGGGACTGAAAACTAGTACATCTATGGAAAACAGTTTGGCAATTACTCAAAGATCTAAAAGTGGACCAACCACTCAATCTAGCAATCCCTACTACTGGGTATATTTATCCAAAAGGGGAAAAAAGTCATTTTATCAAAAATACACTTGCAGTAGAATGTTTATTGCAGCACAAGTTACAATTGCAAAGATGTATAATTATCCTAAGTGCTTATCAAGAATGGATTAATAAAATGTGGTATATGTATATTATGGAGTATTACTCAGCCATAAAACATGATTTAATGTCTTTTGTAACAATCTGGATGGAACTGGAAACCATGTTCATAAGTGAAGCACACCCAAGAATGGAAAAACAAACACCACATATACTCACTATTAAATTGGAACTAACCAATTAATACCCATGTGCACTTTTGGTATTAAAAGTCAATGGAAATCAAGCACATGGGAGGGAGTAGGAGAGGGATAAATTAACACCTAATGGGTACAATACACACTAGGTGATGGGTACATTTATAACTTTGACTCAAACTATATAAAAGCAATTCATATAAACAAACCATAACTACTCTTATAATATTCTGAAAAAAATAAATAAATGGTAAATGTAAAAAAACGAAAAAATTTAAAAATAACCCCCCCCTAGAAGATAATATAGTAGAAGAGAGTGAGTGGGGAGGTATAGACAAAACTGGCAGAATGCTGAAAGGTGTTGAAGCTGAATAATGGTGCATGGGTTTATTATATTCCTGTTTACTTTGTATATATGTGAAATGTTTTATAATAAAAACATTTACAAAAAATATTCTGTACATTTCCATTCTAATTAGCATAACTTTTTTTTCATTTAAAGAATATCTAATTGTATTTACTTTTAAAATATATTTGAAATTTTTATTAGTGATAATTTCAATGCTTTTCCCCTAGAAACTTGTAAAAATAATTTATATTTTATGTTGTCAAAACTTCCCAAATCTGAAGTTCCTGGGAATTTTAATTCTTAGGGAACTTGGCATTAGATCTTGATTTCCTTGTGTGTGTTTTATGATTTTTTACTATAATGTATTTATTTTCCTTGACATTTAATCTGTGGGATTCCTTTTTTTGGCCAGGCCTGGGCTTGAACCCACCACCCCTGGTATATGGGGCTGGTGCCCTACTTCTTGAGCCACAAGTGACACCCCATCAGTGGAATTCTTTAAGTTCCAAAGTGAAGGTAGATACCTCCAAGGATTTAGCAATAGGTTCAATACTTGTTTCATACTTCAAAATTATCTACCTGATACTTATTAGACCATCCAAATAGTGTGAAATATAACTTCAAATTTGTGGTTGAGTTTTCCTTGTGATTAAAATGTATCCAGTGAGTGACATCATTGAAAATACCAGAGTAGGAAATTCTAAAACTCCATCCCTCTACTAAAGAAGAGTTAACACACATGCACACAGCCATCAGAATCAAATATTTTTGAACACTGGAATATAATTTAATAATTACAACAACCAAGGGAACACTTAGTTATTTTAACAAGGTAATAAATTTCACTGAGAAAACATTAAGATATTTTAACTTACTGCCTACTATCTGACACTACTTAGCTTAGAGGCAGCCATGGAGATGCTTGTATTCCTGGTGTGGCTTGCTGGAGCCAGAATGGCAATATGAATCTTGTTCTCAAATAAATGAAGTTCTGTTTTTGATATGTGTGAAGGCTCCTAGAGGGGTTATCTTAGGGATTACCTTTTGATTTTGCCTGTATTGGAACTTTTGTTAAAGCTAAACATACAGGCTGCAGCCTTCCAGAACAAGAGATAAAAGAATAATATAGGCCACAGACAGACCAAAAAGTCTGGGAAGAAAGATGCTAAAGATGGAGGTTTACGAGGTAATAGAGGCTTTCAAATGCACCTAGATAGAATGGGAAATCCAGAAAGTTATGCACATGCCAAGGAGAGATATGTGCTCAAAAAAACACTGGAGAAGATTGTGAGATTTAATTTCAACCTGATATGTAGGCTCTTGCAAGCAGAAAATGAAGGACTAGGCAGAGATGTGAATGGCCAAGCTACATACTGAAGAAGTGCCCAAACACAGAGCCACTCCACAAACACCAGGAGAGAATTAACATTTTTTTGACTCCACATATTTAAGGAACTATCTATCTAAACATTAACTGACCGCTAAAATATTAGAACAGAGATTTCAGTGACCAAAAATGAGAAAGAATATAATCTTTAAAAATAGTTCAGAGAAGTCACTAAACAAATAAAAGATTACAACCTACAGTAAATAGCAACAACAAAACAATAAAATCTGAGGAGGAGAGATAACCTGATTTATGAAGTTATCACATTATAAATAATCTGTCCAATTTTCAACAAGAAATGAGGCATGGAAAGAAGTAACAAAGTGCAGTCCACTCACAGAAACAACAACAACAACAACAACAGTTCGTAAGTAAGCCCAGGCATTGGATATAACAAAGACTTTAAGTCAATTGTCTTTAACATGCCCAAAGTGCTAAAGGAAACCATGAACAAAGAGCTAAAGAAAACCCAGAGAACAATACCTCAAATTGAGAGTATCAATAGAGATAGCAATTGTAAAAAGAAACCACATAAAAATTGTTTCCAAAATCACAACTAGATAGGAGGAATGAATTCTGGTGTTCTGTAGCCATATAGGGTAAATATGGTTCACTTTATTATATAGTTTTAAAAGGCTAGAGGTTAGGATTTTGAATGTTCACAACACAAAGAAATGATAAATGTTTGAGGCAATGAACATGCTATCAGTAATTACCCTGATTTGATCATTGTTCATTGTAAACACACATCAAAATAGCACCTTGCATCCCATAAATATGTATCCCAGAATTATTACAAGTTAACTAAAAATAAAAGAAGAAACAATTCTGGAGATTAAAAATAATATATTCATTAGAGGGCTTCAAGAGCATATTTGAGCACATAGGGGGAAAAAGCAGCAAATTTCAAGATAAGCCAATTGAGATTATTCATATGAGAAATAGAAAGCAAATTAATGAATTACAATGTGCACAGTCTAAAATACCTGTGAAACACTATGAAGCATACCAACATACACATAATTAGAATGCCATGAGAAGAAGAAAATGAAAGAAACAGTATTTAAAGATGTAATGATCAAAAAGTTCTGAAACTTAATGAAAGACATAACCTACATATTCAAGGAGCTCAATGAACTCTAAGAAGAAAGAACTCAAAGATCTCCTCACTTACATGCATTATAATTAAACTGTCAAAAACCAAAGGTAAAGAGAGAATCTTGAAAGAAGTAATTCATCACACGCCTGGGAGTCTCAATGAGATAAACAGCCAATTTCTCATAAGATGGAAGCCAGACAGTATTTGGAAGATATACTTAAAATGCTGAAAGTAAAAAAAAAAAAAAAAAAAAAAAGCATATGTCAAACAATAATTCTACATCTGGTAAAACTAGACTTTAAAGATTAGGGAGATATTAAGAGATTCCCAGATAAATAATAACTTTTTCAAAGAGAAAAAGTTTCTACTACGCAGAAAAAGTGCTAAAGAGAGTATATCAGGCTGAATTAAAAGAAAAAGAGACACTAGATAATAATTTAAAAGCATGTGAAGAAATAAAGAACCAGAAGGACTGTATTTCTGGTTTTTTATGTAAACATAAAAGTCAGAAGGACTGTATTTCTGTATTTTTGGATTGTAACTTTTGTTTTCCCTTATATAATTTAAAATAAATATATAAAACTAATTATAAATATATGTTAACGAGCATGAAATGTATACACAGGTAATAGGTACCATTTAGAAACAGAACTATTACACACAGAATTTAAGGGAGAAATATCCAGTTCTACAATAAATGCTATAGACTTCAAAACCCCCTTTCATTAATTTAACAATTAGGGAGTAAATCAAGAAGGGAATGGAAGACATAAACAATAGATTAAATAAACTAGACCCAACAGATATACATAAAACACTCCACCCAACAAGAGCAGAATGCATACTCTCCTCAAGTGCATATAAACATTCTCTAGGATAGATATATGTTAGACCACAAAACAAGTCATGATAGATTTTAACAGACATGATATAATGTATTTTTTTCTAACTAGAATGGCATGGAGTTAAAAATCAATAACTGGAGGAAAACTGGAAAATTCACAAAATAAAGAAATTAAACAACACACTCTTAAACAATAGATCAGAAGAGAAATCACAAGTGAAACTAGAAAACACTTAGAGACAAATTAAAACAAAAATATGACATGCCTATCTATAGATATATACATTAAGAAAGCAGAAAGATCTCAATAAAAACCCAATTTGACACACAATATAGGTAGAAAAGAAAATTAAATCCAAATCTAAGATAAAAAAGGAAATGATAAAGAACAGAGGTAGAATATTTAATAGAGAAAGGAAAAAGCAATAGAGAGTATAAGTGAATCAGTTGGTAGTTATACAAGATTAAGAAAATCAGCAAACTTTAGCTAGATTTGTCAGGAAACAAAGTGATTCAAATTATTGAAATAGAAATTAAAGTGTAGAACATCAACTAGATTCCAGAACGGAAGGATCCAGCCACCATATCTCCATAGAAACACTGATTTTAAGAACCACCCATGAATGATGAGATAGTTTGGATGTTTGTCCCTCTAACTTCATATTAAAATTTGATTCTCATTGTTGGAGGTGTGGCCTAACAGGAGACATTTGAGTCAAGGGTGCTGATTCCTCATGAATAGATTAATGCCCTCCCTGTAATGGGGAGTGAGTTGAGAAGAAGTTGTTCCTTTTTTTTTTTAAAAGACAGAGACTCACTCTATTGCCCAGGCTAGAGTGCCATGGCATCAGCCTAGCTCACAGCAACCTCAAACTCCTGGGTTCAAGTGATCCTCCTTCCTCAACCTCCCAAGTAGCTGAGACTACAGGTACTTGCCACCATGCCCAGCTAATTTTTCTATTTTTAGTAGAGATAGGGTCTTGCTCTTGCTCAGGCTGGTCTTGAATTTCTGAGCTCAAATGATCCTCCCAACTTGGCCCCCCACAGTGCTAGGATTACAGGTGTGAGCCATAAGGCCTAGCCATGAGAAAAGGTTGCTAAAAAGAGCATTCCCTTTGTCTTCCACTATGAGTAGAAACAGCCTGAATAGAAGCCTTCACCAGATGCGGATGCTGGCATTATGCTTCTTGTATAGCCGGCAGGACTGTTAATCAAATAATTCTCTTTTCTTTATAAATAACTCTGCCTCAATTACTCCTTTAGAGCAACATAAAATGGATTAAGATATCAAATTAGCAATGCCAAGTGGATTATCACTATAAATATATCTGAAAATGCATAAGAAGCTTTGACACTGAGTTGGAAGAGGGCTCTGAAGAAGATAAAAAGATGCAGAAAAGTGCCCATCAACCCACAAATGGATTAATAAATTGTGGTATATGTACACCATGGAATACTATGCAGCCCTAAAGAAAGATGGAGACTTTACCTCCTTCATGTCTACATGGATGGAGCTGGAAAATATTCTTCTTAGCAAAGTATCAAAGAATAGAAGAAAAAGTATCCAATGTACTCAGCCTACTACGAAACTAATTTATAGCTTTCATAAAGCTATAACCCAATTTTAGCCCAGGAATATGGGGAGAAGGGAGAGGGAAGGGAGGGGACGGGAGAAGGGGGGTAGAGGGAGAGTGATTGGTGGGATCACACCTATGGTTCATCTTATAAGGGTACATGTGAATCTTTCTAAATGTAGAATATGAATGTCTTAACACAATAACTAAGAAAATGACATGAAGGCTATGTTAACCAGTTTTATGAAAATATTTCAAATTGTATATAAAAACAGCACACTGTATCCCATGACAGTATTAATGTACACAGCTATGATTTAATAAAATAAAATAAAAATAAGTGTTGCAGCAGAAAAAAAAAGATGCAGAAAAGTTTGGAACTTCTTAGAAATTGGTTAAGTGGTTGTGACCATATGCTGATAAAATAGAAATGAAGAACTTACTGGGAACTGCAGCAAAGATCACCCTTGTCACACCATAGAAAATAATTTGGCTGCACTATGTCCAAGTCCTAGGGCAGGCGTTCTCAAACTATGGCCTGCTGGCCACATGTGGCCCACCTAGGACATTTATCCGGCCTGCAGGTGTTTTATGCCGCTGCTGCCTGTCCTGCTTAGCAGCCGACTCATCCTGGGGCCTGCAGTCCGGCCCTCCAAAGGTCTGAGGGACAGTGACCTGGCCCCCTGTTTAAAAAGTTTGAGGACCCCTGCCCTAGGGTTTTATGGAAGACCAAAGTTCAGAGTGATAACTTAGGTTATCTGGCAGAATAAATTTCTAAGCAGCAAAGCCTTCAAGAAGTGGCATGTTCGCTTTTAACAACTTACAATCAGTTTCAATAGCAAAGGGATGACCTACATGTGGAATTTATTATTAAAAAGAAACACAGCATAAATATTTGGAAAAATTGAAGCCTGGCCATGTGTTAGAGAAGAAAAGAGCATTTTTCAGTGAGGAAACCAAGGGTGCTGTGGAGCAACCACTTGCTAGAGATTAGCATGGATAAAAGGGAGCCAGCAGGAACCAGTAGTAAAAACAATGGGGAAAAGGCCCCAAAGGGATTTCATAAATCTTTGAGGTTGTCCCTCCAATCACAGATCTAGAGGCCTAGGAGGACGTAATGGTTTTGGGAGCCAGTGCCCCAGTGCTACTGCCCTGTATCTACTCAGGATGGTACACTCCACATTGCAGCTACTCTAGCTCCAGGCATGGCTCAAATTGTCCCAGGTCCTGCTTGGACCACCACTCTGGAGATCAAAAATGGTTAAGTGTTAGCAACATCCACACAGTGCTAAGTCTATAGGCACTCAGAGTTCAAGACTGGTAGAGGCTTTGTGCCATTCTCCTAGATTTCAAAAGAGGTATTAAAGAGCCTAGGTACCAAGGCAGAAGCCTGCTGTAGAAGTGGAGATGCAACAGGGAGCCTCTACTAAGGAAATTCTGCACAAAAATGTGGATTTGGAGCCCCTCATAGAGAGTCTCCACTAGGGTACTGCCTAATGGAGTTGTGAGAGCAGGGATGCTATAGGAACCCCAGGGTTACAAAGCTACCAGCCGCATGCAACCTCATCCTGAAAAAGCTGTCCATATTCAAATTCAATGTATGACACAAGCCATATGAGTTGCATCCAGCTAAGCCACAGGAGCAGGGATGCTTAAGGCCTTGAAAGCCCATTCCTCATACAGTGTGGCCAGCATGCAGGCCATAGAATAAAAGGCTAGTTTGGAGATTTAAGATTAATTATCTGCCCTGCTGAGTTTCAAAATTGTGTGGGGCCTGTTACACCTTTCTAATAGCTAATGGGAATTTTACCAAATGCCTGTACCACCATTGTAGCTTGGCAATAAATAATCTGGTTTTGATTTTATAGACTCAAAGGTGTGAGAAACTTACCTTGAGTTTTAGGCGAAACTTTGAACTTTAGACTTTTAAGTTGATGCTGGAACAAGTTAAGGTGGGGGTTTGTAGAGATGAAATGATTATATTTTATATGGGCAAAGTGTGAATTTTGAGATACTGGGGAAGAATGCTATAGTTTGTATATTTGTCCCCCTAAAACGCATGTTGAAATTTGATTCCCAGTGTTGAGGTGGAACATAGTGTGAGGTATTTAGGTTATGAAGGTGGATCCCTCATGAATAGATGAGTGATCTCCCTGGAGTTGGGGGGGGTGAGTACTTACTAGTTCCTGTGAGAGCTGGTTGTTGTAAAAAGAAGTTTGTCATCTTCCTTTCTCTCTTTCCTTATGATCTCTGCACATGCTGGCTCCCCTTATCTTCCACAATGAGTGGAAGCAGCCTGAAAGCCCTCACCAGAAGCAGATGATGGCATAATGCTTCTTGTATAGCCTGCATAACTATGAACCAAATAAACCTCTTTTCTTATTCCTTTATAGTAACACAAAATGGACCAAAAGAGATGAAAAACTTTCACAGGATCTCATTATTCCAGCTTAGAGGTTTCACCTCCCTGCTAGAATTAAAAACAATCAAGAATAGATGCAATGAAGAAGATAAATAAGAGAATTCCACCTCACCTGCATCACCTCTCTCCTAAGACAGCAGAGCTCAGTGCCAAGACAGACCTCCTCAGCTTGCGATTTGTCCCACAGTGGAAATTGAGAGCAAAATGAGTATATAGCTATTCCGTGTTGTGAGAAAGTGCAAAAGACAAAGCTCCCACTTCTGTATCACCCCACCCAGAACCATGAGGGGATCAACTCTGGGGACAGGTAGGAGCAGGGAAAAGGGTCAGAGGCTCTCAGCAACTGCCACACATCTTTCTCTTTTTTTAAATTAAATAATAGCTGTGTACATTAATGCAATCATGGGGTACAATGTGCTGGTTTTATATACAATTTGAAATATTTTCATCAAACTGGTTAACATTGCCTTTGTGGCATTTTCTTAATTATTGTGTTAAGACATTTATATTCGGCTTGGCACCTGTGGCTCAAGCATCTAAGGTGCCAGTCACATACACCTAAGGTGGCGGGTTCAAATACAGCCCAGGCTTGCCAAAACAACAATGATGGCTGCAACCAAAAAACAGCCAGGCGTTGTGGCAGGCACCTGTGCTCCCAGCTACTTGGGAGGTGGAGGCAGGAGACTCGCTTGAGCCCAGAAGTTGGAGGTTGCTGTGAGCTGTGATGCTGCAGCACTCTACCCAGGGGGACAGCTTGAGTCTCTGTCTCAAAAAAAAAAAAGACATTTATATTCTACACTTAGTAAAATTCACATGTACCCTTGTAAGATTCACTGTAGGTGTGGTCCCACTAACTTCTCTCCCTCTACCCATCCTCCTCCCTCCCCTCTCCTCCCTCTCTCCTTTCCCCATATTCTTGGGCTTTAATTGGGTTATAGCTTTCATATGAAAGCTATAAATTGGTTTCATAGTAGGGCTGAGTACATTGGATACTTTTTATTTAATTAAGGAAGGAAGGAAGGTAGGAAGGAAGGAAGGAAGGAAGGAAGGAAGGAACGAAGGAAAGAAAGAAAGAAAGAAAGGAAGAAAGAAAGAAAGAAAGAAAGAAAGAAAGAAAGAAGAAAGAAAGAAAGAGAGACCTTGGCAGTAGTATTTAGTGCAACTCCCAGGAAAGGAGTCAACATCGACAGACCTCACTGTGAATGATAAGCCTGGAGTTGTGCCCTGCAGTTCAGGGCAAGAGCCCTGTCAGCCCACATATATACACGGCATACATACATGTGCACACAGAGTATAAACACACACATGTATACATACACACACATTTTACCAGGTTTGTTCCTAGAATTGGAGTCTCAAAATTTGCTAATATTATATTCTTATTAATAGTTATAAGCCAGGATTTTTTTTTAGATAGAGTCTGACTCTGTCTGTCACCCTGGGTAGACTACCACAGATGATCAGAGCTCACCGCAACCTCAAACTCTTTACTCAGGCAATTCTCTTTCCTCAGCCTCCTAAGTAGCTGGGACCATAGGCGCCCATGGTGATGCCCAGTCAGTTTTTCCATTTTTAGTGGAGATGGGGTCTCACTCTTTCTCAGGCTGGTCTGGAACTCCTGAGCTCAAGCAATCCATCCACCTCAGCCTCTCAGAGCGCTAGGATTACAGGCGTGAGCCACTGCACCCCATCCTTATAAGCAAGGATTTCAACATTCAAAGCCTTTTTACCCTGGATACATTCTAAACAGCAATATATTTTAATAAAAGAATAGAGTTTAAGCAATATGAATGTCTTCCTTCTACTTTTCTGGTGCTAAACTTCAGTGCTCTACAGGACCATCCACTAGGCATGTAAAAGCCTGTGTAAAGGTAAAAAATGAAGTAAACCGATTACAGTTGGTGTCGGTTATTTCTGAGCAATTAATCTATAAAAGTTTTATAACGCAGCTGAGTGTCCAAGTTCAAAGCTAAATGGTCACGCAGTAACCCTCTTCCCCAAACAGAGTGGTCTGACACAAGCTACATCTTTTGAAGTTACTGCGGAGTTACCATCAGCCGCTTAAAACATAAAATAATATCTGACATGTCCAGACAGTCTCACAGTAATTAAGAGTAAGGATTTGAAAGAAGATGAAGCCTCGCCTGAGCTTGATATTTGAGTAAGTGAGATCTGATTTCTTCTAAACCTTTTTTGAATGCCTGGGTTAAGCCTTATAAATGCAGACCCTGTAGGATGCTGCTTGATGGGAAGGGAAAGCACAAGCACCTCTCTACATTTTATAAACTGTCCAAAAGACCCAGATCTGCAGAAGCTAAAGCATAATAAATGTTCTCACATTCCTCCTATGTGCACTCCTGTAACCATGTTAAAAAGCAAAAGACCGAGAAAATACTCATCTGGTGATACAATTGACATAGGAATGGCGTGCACTATATCCTATCTGAAGGCACTGCAATTTAAAAATGTGACCCTTGGGAAAAAAAATAAGTCGCTGATCTTAAAATGTGCAGGCTGGGCACAATGGCACATCGCTGTAGTCCCAGCTACTCCAGAGGCTGAGGACCGAGGGTGGGGTCCTAGAGCACCATGATTGCACCTGTGAAGAGCCCCTGCACTCCAGCCTGGGCAGCATAGTGAGATCCTATCTCAAAAGAAAAAAAAAAATACCCTGAGCTCTATTAATACCTTCCAAGAGAGCAAATGTGCTTCAGATCCGTGATGCCCTGCAGAATGAGGTGTGATTTGAGGACTCGGACAAAGCTGCCTCCGCAGCCCCACACACAGTTCTCACATCACATTAGACCCGACTTCACTGTCAAAAAAGTAGGCGAAGGGATTGCTCTTTTATAAAAGACAAACGCTCAAAAGAAGGATCCCAAGGGAATGCTAAGTGTACCAGGCAATCGCATCTTCTTTACTAAGAATCAGTGGGCCACTTACAATCTCGTTTTAGTGGGGAAAGGTAATAGTGACAGGACAAGGATCTGAGTTACAAGAATTCATCAGAATGCAAATTGTAAGGGAAAGCGAGATGAGCGAACGAGGGGCCCTGAGCATGCGCAGATCACCAGCACGGTTCCAGAGTCCCAGGCAGGAGGCCCCTCCTCAATCGTGGGAAGGTCCCAGCAGAAACGTTAGGGGCAGCCAGCTCAGCAGTGAGAAGGGTGTCTGGTGGGAAAAGGTGCCTAGACCCGGTACTACTGCGGCTGGATCTTTATTTGGGAGCTTTAAATTTTCAGTAAATCTGCAAATCAGAGAGTCAGTCATACAGTCTCTGTCCTTATTCAGATTCCTGCCATGGACCGGAAGCCGGACAAGAGTAGCTTTTCAGTTGTTGTCCTTTGACAAATAACCAGCTTGCTTTAGTTACAACTGAGGGACATTAGCATTAAAGCCGTCTTGGAATTCGAGCATAACCTCGCACCCGAGGCCGGCATCTGCTCTCTGTGGAGCCTTGGAAATGCTCAGCCTCTATAGCACAGCTGCGTCCTGAGCCCCAACCCTGAAATTAGAACCCAGTTCAAATCCCGGCTCCACCACTCACTGGCTACATAACATCGGTCTTAACTTCTCATAGTGTCAGGTTTTACAAGTGTAGACTAGAGATAATAGTTCTGGCATCATAGGATTGTTCTCAGGGCTAAGTGAGATGGTGTGTGTAAAAACATGGAATGTGGTTATCTAATAAATGTTTGATAAATGACAGCTGTCATCATCATCTACTTCAATATCCTCCCTTCAATCACCTTCACCAGATAAAGCATCCCTTGCTAGAGTGTTCTATGCATGTTATATAATCGTTTTATTAAGTTTCTGGAGGAAAAAGGCGTTTGTGTCTTTCTCACCTCCCCTCTAGGCTCTTTGTTCAACCCCAGGCTCCCAATGCTTTAAATAGTGTGTGGTACACAGTAGGTGTTGAATGAATCTCTGTGGAATGAATTTTATTGAATTAAGCCTACTCCATTTCATCTGCATGCTAATACGTTTTTATTGTCTGTGGATAAAAACAAAACAATTGAAAGATTATAAAATAATGGTACAACCCTGGATGATCAAATCCAATTTTAAAGTTATTTTATGTCCTAGGATCAGAAAATTTGCATATCCTTTATTTTGCCTCTTGAGCATCTGGGGTCAACGCTGCCAAATGTAGTAAGAGAAGGGGTAAATGTAAGTCGAACAAGAACCAAAGAATTTAGATCTAGTGCAGGTGTCCTCAAACTACGGCCCATGGGCCACATGTGGCCCGCCTAGGACATTTATCTGGCCCACCGGGTGTTTTTGCTGCCGCTGCCTGTCCTGCTTAGCAGCCGACTCATCCCGGGGCCCACAGTCCGGCCCTCCAATGGTCTGAGGGACAGTGAACTGGCCCCCTGTTTAAAAAGTTTGAGGACCCCTGATCTAGTGTGATATCCCTGCTTCTTTCACTGAGCAGAAGATTTTATACAGTTTCTCTTTTTCTATTTCTCGCTGGGCTGCATCTGATTAGCTGCCCCATGTACCTACATGCTCAAATCACACCTCGCTGCCTTGTTCCTTATGGCAGAATTTGCGATAGCTCCCATGTTGCTACCATCTACAACTTTAGAAACTTGCTTGGCTACATAAAAAACTGATTAAAAAAAAACTTAGTGAAATAATACCTTTCCTCTATAATGCTACCCTAAAGCATCCTAGAAGCTTAAAGCAATGAGGCAGTTAGGGCTTACTTGCTCAAAGATGACTCTGATTTGGCATCTCTTCCATTTTAAAAGCAAAACACCATTTGTGGGACTTCAAATAAAGCCACTAGGTTGCGTTTAGAGCAGGACTTTAGGCCAGTTGTGTGTCCAGGGTCAATTGCTCAGGCTTTTGCCTCTACATGTTCATAGGAGGCCTCAGCTCTCTGACAAACTTCCTCCCAAGTATTCTAGAAGATCCTGGGGTGCTGGAGAGACATGGATGGATTTGACTTGATATGGGAGGTGGGGGAGAAGGACTCGATGATGGAATGGATGAGTGAGGAGGATTAGAGAAAGGATGACATATAGATCACTGGCTTGAGAACCAGGATAGATAGTAGTGCCATTTGGTGAGATACGGAGAAAAGGGGAAGAGGAACTGGTTTGGGATACACACAAATATAAAATGATGATCAAGAAAGTTAGTAGCATTGGGGAAAAAAATTTTACACGGGGAGTAGAATGAAAATATGAGTTCAAAAAGAAAAAGTGATGTAAAATTTCCCAGTTATAAGGGAAGTTCCTTTTGATACATTTAAAAGTAGGCTGTATTTTTATATGCCAGTATCTACAACATGCTGAAATACTGTATTCATTATTGCTAATAAATTTACATTAAAAAATGAGAGCTAGCTTTAAAATGTGCGAGATCTTCAAAAGTTTTTATAAGCAAAAATACGTAAGACCAGTGCAGTAAGAAACCTAGGAAATGTTGTAGCCTTCACAGAGAAGCTTATAATGTCACATGGTTTTCTTAGCAATAGAGAAATAAAGTGTTTTTCCAAAGCCTCCTGCTTCTACGGCAAACTATGCATTAGTGTGTTTTGGATTTGGGGACAGCATGTCCTTTAGTCAACTGGCAGGGCTGTTACCACAAAAATATAAAGTATGAGACCAGGAGGAAACATAAGCAGTGTTCTATCTTGTTTCGTGTATTTTTATAGCTCGGGTGTCTCAGCTTAATTGTTAACTAGTTTCATCAGCATCGCTAATGAACCCTACTGAATACTACCTGACATTAAGGGACCAAAACATCTCACTGCCAGTGCAGACAGATGTGTATGGCAGGGTGGGAGAAGGGAGGAAGAAGGTAATGATAGACAATAGAAAGGTGTCAAAGCCTGGGAGAGCAGCAAACAAGTGAAAAATGAATGTGCCGGCAGATTTTAATTTCCACAAACATTTAGTGAGACCTGATCTGACCTGGACACCACTGTGGGCCATCAGTGAGACTGAAGACTGACCACATGATAGAGCATTTTTGAAAATAGCTCTGGGCTCCCCAGCAACTGCAGTCACCAGCCAGGGGAAGAACTCACATCAGTGTATAGAAGAATGCTGCTTTTTATCACCAGATACAAACCTTTTGTGACAGAGTGATTATGATCACCATCAGTTACCTCTAGAGCTATCTTCTCAAATTGTGCAAAGCACAAAGATTACAGAACATATGTGAATTATTGTGTTTGTATATATAGATTATTAACATGTAAGTATTTCCTTTCTCAGAACACTCAGAATCATGACCCTTGCAACATTCCCTGTCTTTATTTCTGTGTCTATGTGGGACTGGGACTTGCCTGTGCTACCTTCCAGACCAGGGGAAGTAGGAGAAATTAATGGGTAAAGACACGTACTTGACGTTGACATGTTTCCCTGTGCACACCATTGCTGGTAGAACTAACTATTACTAGATACTGCCATTTTTTATTGGCTTTATTAATAATTGTGATAAATTTGTGTTCTCTTTTCCTCCCTTGGACCATCCTTATTGGAGCCCCAGTTTCTATGAAACACTGGATAGGAGACAGGTGAGGTTTGTCTATACCAGTAATAAATGTCTATCTGTGATCTGCGCTGTAAGCAGCCATGACTTTAAGAGCATTATCTTTATGCCAATAGGCATGTATTCTATGTCTTAGGTAATCAGAGAGATTCCATACATGTCTTGAAAGAATGTTATTCCGTATAGACCAGATTTTTTCCAGGTTGTATGAACAGCATAAATATGAATATTTTAATTTTTGTTTTAAATGTCATAGTAGAAAATCATTCTAAAATACAAACACATTCTAACTGACACAACTGACCTGATAATGAACCTGTTGTGACAGAGGACGATTATGATGATCATCAGTTATTATTTAGTGACACTAAAGTCCTGAGGTCTCTCGGCTTCCATACTCTATGGCCCCGATGCTCTGCTTTTTTGCCTTTAGGTCAGTTTCTCTACTTCCTTTTTGCTCTTAGTTACTCCAATACAAGAAAGAAGCCCCAGATCTTTGTGGTAGACTCTGCTCCCTTCTGACTGCCTGTCCTTCTTAAGTTAGGAAATGATAGAAGCTCACCAAGGATGGAGGGGATGAAGCTGTTACCTAAGGAACCAGGTGCTATATATCATTAGGATTTACTAATTTTGAAATAAGTAACCAGAGAGCAGCTACTTTACTAAGAAGAAAGAGCTGGCTCTGCATTGCAAATAATTCTAAATATGACAACTTGGAGCCGGGTGTGATGGCTCATGCCTGAAATCCTAGCTCTTTGGGAGGCCGAGGCGGGAGGCTTTCTTGAGCCCAGAAGTTCCAGACTTCATTGAACTATAATCGGGCCACTGCACTGCAATATGGGCAATAAAGTGACACTTGCCTCTTTAAAAAACAAAACAAAACAAAACAAAAAACCTTGGAAAAAGTTATTTAATTCATTTTGATTGGAGTACTTATTTTTACACTAACAAAGCAGTAGAGAATTGACTAGTGTACAACTAATGGAAACAGATGAGGAACTGTGATATTGAAGCCTTTATTGTGAAGGTATATGAATAGGTCTCACTATAGGAACCATTGAAGTGGATACAGAGAGGATGGATTTTTAATTCATTGAAAGTTATTGACATTACTTTGACAAAGTGTGTTTTACCAGTTTATTATAACAAAAACGATATTCTAGCCATAAAATGAATGATTTTAAACTTTATAATTGCAGAGGAAAAACAGGTCCTGGTTCTGGCTTTAATAATAATAGTTCTATAACACTGGCCTGCTCAGCCTGATCTGGGGAGAACTTGGGGGATAAGAAGCTACATCACAGAGGCTCCTTTCCAGATCTGAGAAGCAAGGATCCAGCCAGTAAGACACCTGTCATCAAAGCCTCGTCCCTGAAATGACACTGGTCACCGCTAACTTTTCTTGGCATGCTGACACAATGGTTTCTTTCTCAGAGGTCATCAAAGTGGCAATGGGAGTCCACCAGCAAGTTTCAATGTTTTATTTATTTATTTATTTATTTTTGAGACAGAGTCTCACTTTGTCACCCTTGGTAGAATGCTGTGGCATCATAGCTCACAACAACCTCAAAGTCTTGGGCTCGAGTGATTCTCTTGCCACAGACTCCCAAGTAGCTGGGATCATAGGCGCCCACCACAACACCTGGCTAGTTGGTAGAGACAGGGTCTCACTCTTACTCAGGCTGGTCTGGAACTCCTGAGCATAAGCAATCCACCCGCCTCAGCCTCCCAGAGTGCTAGGATTACAGGTGTAAGCCACCATGCCCGGGCAAGTTTCAGTGTTTTAAAATACCTAGTCAAAAACTATAGAAACTAAAGTTTTAAATTCTTCTTTTGGCTATTAAGAATAGATGTGGCTAGCTCAGTATGTCATAATTAGCTTACAGTAAATAGTTAGCCCAGGCTGTAAAGAAGGTTTGAGTGGCAGTTAAAAACATCTAAGAAAATAGGAAACAGATTGCTAATAATTATAGTCCAGTATAAATAAAATAAAAATATAATAAAATAAAATTTCCCTAAAGAAATCAAGAAGTAGGTTTATTAGTAGTGAAAAGGCAGTAGCCACAGGCTGAACTACTAGGGAAGAGCCTGCTGCATGCAGGGAAGCTTCGGGAAACCAGCAACTGCTCAGGGGCCACATGTGAAGATTTTGATTCCAGATAATTAAAGAAACATTTACTGCATGGTTCTGTAGGAGCCATGCTCTGCTGGACACTGAGAGGGGAGTAAGCAGATGCCCATGTCTAAGAGTCTCAAAGGAGAGGACATGCAGACATACAGCTCGGGCATAGCCGGAATTTCCCCAGGCCTGCCGATCTGGACGTAGCAATAACTGATACTTCTCAGGCCTCAGGCTTCTCCAGAAAAATGCTGGGGGAAGACTCATGAATGATCAAGAGTTTCAACTACTCTCATCAACCTGTAGATTGCCCATCCCGCTGTACTTGGCGCTTCTCTGTCCCCCATTCCTCAGATGCCAGAGCTGTATTCTTCAGCCAGGGATGCTGTGTCCTGAGTCTGGATCATGGTCACACCACCAGGCAGCCCATGTGTCTGGTCAGGGCTGCACAGTGGCCCTCAGCACCAGACGGGCCACCAGGCTGCTGCCCTGGGTTCTGGAGTGAAAAGGTCCCTAAGAATCCCTCTAAGGCCTGCCTCTCATTGGACTACTAATGCCACACCCTTCTTTCTTCCTATGGAGCTGAGGGGGACTTTCTGTCCAGATTCCAGGGAAGTAAGTTCCCACATCCGGTGTCTCCGTTCTTCACAGCTTCCCTGGCCTCTGCCAGGTCCCTCTACTGGTGAGTGACCTTCCTGAGCCCTCTCTCGCCAACACCCTGACCCTGGGGTCTCCATGGACTGATTTTCCTAGGGGAAAGGGGGAGCCCTGAACTTTAGAGAGCTTACTGCAAGTTTTCTGCTTTTCTGCGATCCCCCCCCCAAGGCAAGACCAGGGTTACCCCCAATTTTGCATCCTCTACATCTGCAGTTCCCAATCCCCAGGCCACAGACTACCAGTCTGCCTCCTGATAGGAACCGGGAGATATAGCAGGCGGTGAGCAGCTGGCGAGTGAGTGAAGATTCATGGGTATTTACAGCCGCTGCCCATGCGGCATCACGGCCGAGCTCCGCCACCTGTCACATCAGCGGCAGCATTAGATTCTCAGAGGAGCATGAACTCACCTGTAAACTGCACGTGGGAGGGATCCAGGTTGTGTGCTCCTTATGAGAATCAGTGTGCCCCCCTCCTAAGCCCCTGTCTGTGAAAAAAATTGTCTTCCATGAAACTGGTCTCTGGTGCCCAAAAGGTTGGACCACTGCTCTACATGAGTTCTGACAGTGGGGAAGAGCAGCAGATATGTATAGAAGTGGCACCGAGGAGGAAGAGGGAGCCTCATCTGTGTCTGAGCAAGGAGAAGGATCTCGCAGAGGCCGTGTCCCTGCCTGGCTCTTTACAGGTGAATAGCGTTAAGGAACCCACAAGGGTGTTCACTGTTGCTCCCCGCACAGGAAGCCAATGCTGAGACAACAAGGACTGTCAAGGAAGAAAGGATTTATTTCAGAGATGTGTCAACTGGGAGGGAGAGGCACAGGCTACCTCAGATCCCCATTGGCAGGGTTGGGGGGGCTATGGAGGTGAAGATGAATAATGCCTAGAGGGAGTCTACTCCTTGTATGTTTGGGGTGGGGTGCGGGGCACACAAGCACAGTAGGAATCATGCTAGCTCTACAGCCCATGAACAGAAAATGCGGGCAAATCCCTCCCCAGGCCGGAGGGAATTTTAGCATTATAATGAGCCAGGGGGTGATGTTATTCATTCCTTCAGCCTTGTGTGCAGGCTCCGTGGCTCTTGGCCACAATCCGTGGTGGCGTATCCCTTGCCTTTCTCTGGGCATTCTGGTAGCATGAGGCACTGTAGTTATCTCAGGGCTGCAAGGAGGTTCTGCGGTTTCCAGGGAAAAACCCAAAGAAATTGTATCAATGTACAGAAAACTACAAAGTTCTGTTGAGCAGTTTGCGCAGAGACCTTCCTGTCCCCTCTCTACTTTTTCTAAGACTGCTGTTGCTAGGCCGCTGGAGCTGAGCTGACGCTCACTGTTTCACCCCTGTCCAGTCAAGGCCCCGGAGCTGCCTGCTTCTGTTCTGATGTGAACATTAGAAACTCCTTTTGATATGAGGGATATAAGACACAGAGAATCGTAAAATGTTGTTATGAAAGCAGTAAGGTGCGTATAGAAGTGGCACCGAGGAGGAAGAGGGAGCCTTTTGTCTGTGTCTGAGCAAAAAGAAGAATCTTGCAGAGGTTCTTCATGGGTGACTAGGAGCCTGCCATCTACCTAGAAGGAACTGTGTGGCATGGTCACAGAACTCTGTGCAGCCATTCGGAAATCCAAGTTATATTCCTGGGGACAGCAAGAAATGAGCCTATAGGAATGGAGGGGAGGGACAAACCCTAAAAGTACTGAAAGGGGTTCGGCTGTGTACCCAGAGAGGAGACCAGGAGAGGTCCAGGCCAAGTTTAATGAAAGAGAACAGAGACTTGCCTGGGCAAAGATGGTATGTGCACCAAAGGTGGTTGGAGGCTTGTTTTTATAGTGGGTATGGGGCAAGAACAATTCCACAGCTTGCTGGAATGTTCTGGTGAGCTAGGTTCTTTCTGATGGAACTCTTGGGGCAGGGTCCGGTAGGCCTTTGGTTCTAAGAAGAGAAGAGGAGGGGGAGGTGTAGGAGGAAAGGGTAGTAGGGTTTAGGGCCCTAACAAGGATGTGTGTAATTTGCTAATTATCTATGGACGGTTTAACACTTGCCAGGAACTGTAGGAAGCCTTCACCTTTAATTCACCTAATCCAGACCACACCCCAATAGGTACTGTTGTCATTCCCATTTTACAGATGAGTAAACTGGAGACCAGAGAGGTTAAATATCTTGTCAAGGGAAGAACTAGAATTCAAACTCAGATCTTTAGGATTCTAAAATTCATGCTCAAACTTTAAGCCATCATACTTGAGGACCGTGCCGTAGCAAACAAGGTCCCCATTGGCAGCTAAAACAAGAGGAATGGTACAATAAAAGTGAAGCCACAGAAATCTTGTTATACATGTGGGAAGCTGGAAGTCAAAGACTAGGATAAGGAAAATTGCAGTGAATGTGAACTTGTTCTTTAGCCTATGAGAAACTACAGTACACATGATCAACTTGAATAGGTCTCCTGCTTATCATTTTTTAAGGATTTTCAAAATAATTATACACAAACTGGTATTTTCTGTTTTTTTTCTAGTCCTTAAAGTTGGAGGCATTTACACTGATTTTTTGAGGGATCCATTACTATGTCATTTCCCATTCTGTTAGTTTTGTATACTTAATCTTAGCAATGAATATTGATGTCAGAAAACAGGAAATTTCAAGTTTATGAAGAGTATCGGTACTGTAAGATTCTGAAGGTCACTATTGCACATAGATGAGCTCAGGAGAGAAAAATAACGAAATAAAAGTTTAGCAAGATTTGTACCTGAACTATTTTCAGATCTTGTGTTTGGTTTTTGTTTAGTTTTTCCTGTGGATAAATAGAAAGTTGATAGCAGCACAATTCACAATCATAAAGATGTGGGAACGCCCAGGTGCCCTTTAACACATGAATGAATTAATAAACTGTGGCATATGTCTACCACAGAATATTTATTATTCAGCCATAAAAAAGATGGAGATCTAATTTTTTTTGTTAACAATCTGGATAGAACTAAAGACAAGAATGGAAAAACAAACATCGCATGTACTCAATACTAAATTGAGACTAGTTAATCAACACCTATATCCTCATAGGGAAGCAAAACTCAATGAAAATCAAGAGGGGGGAGGGGGAGAAGGGAATGGGTAAATTACCCCTCACCAAGTATATTGTATGGGTGCTTCTCACACTTTCTGGGTGAAGGACATACCTATAACACTGACTTTAACCTCACAAAAACAAACTACGTAACCAATGACCTATGTACACCATAATAATCTAAGATTTTGTTTTTGGGTTTTTTTGCAGTTTTTGGCCAGGGCTGGGTTTGAACCCACCACCTCCGGCATATGGGGCCAGCGCCCTACTCCTTTGAGCCACAGGCACTGCCCAATAATCTAAGATTTTAAAAAAGAAAGAAACCTTACAGAACAAAGGCGCAAAATTGGCATTGCTAGTCTAAAAGTGAAACCTTCGCTGATATTTTTTTCTTGGAAAAACAATCAGTTTTCATTTCAGAAGCAAGAAGACAAGTTGCTTGGGATTTGCTGTGTTGCTGTGGCCATTTATTTCTGCCTTCCCTTTTCCTAGGAGGTACCTAGGTAATTTTGATCCATTCTGGCTTAATGGGCAAGTGAACTAAGTGTTGAGTAGGAGGTTCCTTTTCTATTCATTACCACATTCAACTAGCCTTGTAATAAAATGAGACATAATTGCCCAAGTACAACCAGAGTAATCATTTTTCCTAGTATTACAGCTGGTATCACAGGTGACCCCTGAGTGAAAGGGAACCCTGGTATGGGTGTCGTGCTCTCTGCCCTTATCTACTGAACCCCACCCCACTCAAAGTGTATCCCTTCCATTCCACGTCCAAACAGCCTCAAGGCCACTTCTAGGGCCAACACAAGCTTTGCCACGCTAGATCCAGATGATCAGAAAAAGCTGACAATTGTGGGGTCTGTGTGTGAAGTATTATATTCATAAGCCAGGGGCTGCTGGAATATGTCACTCTCTCTCCCTCTCTCTTTCTTTCTCTTTCTCTCTCTCTCTCTCTTTCTCTTTCCCTCCCTCCCTGTCTTTCTCTTGCTACATTTGGCACAGGACCCCCATGGAATCCAAGACTTCTAAATTTGAACCTAGACTTCTAGGCTGTTGGAAAGTATACCTGTCATCATGTGAGAGGATAGAACATTTTGTCATTTTTTTAACCTTGATTTGTAAGTTTTAAAATTTATAACCTTGATATGATTGTCTCCAATTATATGTTTTCTCCTCCCAAATTGACATTATGTTTTTAACAGCAGCATAGGATACAGAAAGATAATAAGATAAAATTCTTTTTTTTTTTAATGTTGAAGTCAGAACTTCCAGTGTGCCTGTTACCTGAACAATATTCTCTGTTCCCAACAGGTTAAGTTTATCCCTCACCCTCTCCCAACCACTCTCCATCTTTAGTTTTCAGTGTCCTTTTTGTCTTTCCATGTCCCTATGTACCGATCATTTAGTTCTTAGTTCTTACTATTCTTATTAGTAAGAATATGTAGTGTATGTTTTTTTTCATTCCTGAGACACTTCATGTAGGATAATGGTCTCCAGTTCAACCCAAGTTGCTATGAATGACATTATTTCATTCCTTTTTATGGCTGAGTAATACTCCACAGAACATACACCACATTTTCTTTATCCACTCATGGATTGTTGGGCACTTAAGTTGATTCCATATCTTTGCAATTGTGCATGTTCCTGCCATAAACATCCTAGTATCTTTTTGATAAAATCCAACTACACTCTTGCTCCAGGCCTTACAAATGTTAGAGGTAGGTCTGAGTTGACACCTGACCCCACACCACTGAATCAGAGTCTCTCACTTTGGAATGTGAAAATTTTAGCATGGCAGCCTTAGTTTCTCCCGGGCAGTTGAACTGAGAACATTTAAACTTAGGAGCTGAGTCCTGATCCCAGGACAACAACAACGAATGTCAGTGGAATCTGGAATGAGAAATTGAGAGATACCCTGACTTCTATTCTGTCCATAGGTTGTTCAACTTTTTCTTAAATTTTATGAATACCCACTATCCTTCCTATAAAGGCCCTTTCCTGCTTCCCTAGTTTGCAAGGAGTTCAAAGGGGCTCTATCACTTGCATCACATGGCCTGAGTTTCCAGCTACACAGCAAGGGCTAGTGAAGTCATTGAGGAACAGCCTGCAGCATTACACTGGAGAGTCTCAACATTGTTCATGAAAACAGTGTCTGCTACATCAAGAAGTTCAAAGAATCTGCCTGGATGGCTCTGATAACTGGCTAAAAGCAGGCTGAAAGAATTATACTCTCCAGGCTTAACCAAATCCACAGAACCTCATGTTGTCACTGCAACAAGCTCTTCCCTGGTTTTAAGTTGCTTCTTCATCTCTGTTTCATGTTTGCCTTGAGGTTTAAAGCTTTTTCCCTATGAGGCAGCACAGTATACACATTTAGAATTTATTTTTCAGGTCCTGAATAGGGAACGTTCATAGAGGAGCTGTAGTAAGGAGTGGCCACTCTCTATTTTGAAGAGGTTGGGGGGTGGGCTCTGTCACCAGCAGCAGCCACCAGCCTCAGAGCGGAGATGCCGACTGCACCAGGTCTTCCCTTTTCTCTCATCCTTTTCCTTCTGTTGCCTCTCACCTCAGTGTGACTCGGCTCTAATTGAAGTTGTCAAGAAACTGCTTTGTTCTGAGGGTTAGTGGGGGAGAGGAGAGATCTGCCTCTGTATTGCTGACATCAAATAACTTTCCAAGGTGCTTCCTGTGTTGCACTGCGTCCCCTTGAGACACCTGTTAAAACAACATAACAACAAAGTTTTTTATTGTGAAGACCAAATAAGCACTGAATGAATAGATGCAGGAGTATATTATTCCCTGTCTTAGAACAGCTATGTAATAGGAGATCTCATTTTCTAGAGCTAACGCACTAGTTATGACCTTGTTCCACAAAACCCACAGAGCAGTGCTGGTACCTGAGATGGAGACAGAATTGGGAGGGATGGTCCCAGGAGGCTGGGGGTTTCCAATCATCTTATGTGTTCTTTGTAGATTAACTTCTCTCCCCCAAAAGAAAAAAAAAAGCCATCAGGTGGTAACACCCTCGCTGCCTCTGACTCTAAACCAATATTCTGAGCTCTTTCCTCCTTTCCACTGGTTCTCACCACCTGCCTCTTCCAGGAGCTCCCTGAACCCCCAAATCATTATCCTAGGAGGAGGTGGTGGCGTGAATACAGTCCAAGGTGGGGATGCTGGGCTGAAGGAGTAGATTTCAGCGGCAACATAGATGGAACTGGAGTTCATTATCTTAAGTGAAACAAGCCAGGCACAGAAAGTTAAATATTGCACGTTCTCACTCATAAGTAGGTGCTAAAAAATCTGTACATGTGGACGTAGTGAAATGGTAGATAATGGAGACTCAGAATGGTGGGGTGTGGGAGGGAGTGGCTGATGAGAAATTAGGATACCCTAAAAGCCCTAACTTTACCAATATGCAGTCTATGTGCCCTTGTAAATGTGTGCAAGTAATTTTTAAGAGGAGCTTACGTATATCCATACAATGGAATATTATTGAGCTTTACAAAGGAATGAGATTCTGACACATGCCACATGGATGGATCTGGGAGATACTATGCTAGGTAAAATAAGCCAGCACAAAAGGACAAAGATTGTAGGATTCCACTCATATGAGATACCCAGAATAGTCAAATTCATAGAGATGGAAACTAGAATGGTGGTTGCCAGGGTGAGGGAAGGGGGAATGAAGGGTTAATGTTTATGTTCTCTGTCTCTGCTTGCTCTGTTTCATAATTCCCATTTCTCAAAATTTTTCCAGAACTTATTCCCTGTGCTGTATAACTGACTCTTTTATCTTTTACCCTTGATTCTCCTGTGCTATAACAGAGCAATCTCCAGGTTGGGGTGGCTTTGTAGTGACATACACTTTGCGTGGGGACTCAAAGGGCTCATTGGACACTTGAGCTTTGTGGGGACCCAACAAGCAGATTGTAAGTTGCTTCCTGCTGCATGAGAAGGAAGACCTTCAAAAAAGCATACACTGGGGAAAAAAAATCCCTATTCAATAAAGGGTGCTGGGAGAACTGGTGAGCCACATATAGAAGACTGAAACTGGACCTATACCTGTCACCACTGACAAAAATTGACTGTTGCTGGATTAAAGATATGAAACAATAAAAATCCTAGAAGAAAGGGAAAAAGTCTTGACAAAATCAGCCTGAGAAAAGAATTTATGAAGAAGACCCCTTTGGCAATTGCAGCAACACCAAAAATAAATAAATGAGACATGATCACACTAAAAAGCTTCTACACAGCTAAGGGTATCACAACTAAAGCAAAGAGACAGCCTTTGGAATGGGAGAAGATACTTGGGTGCTGTGAATCTGACAAAGGGCTGAGAACTAGAATCTATAGAGAACTCAACTCAACAAGACAAGAGCAACAACCCCATTTACAAGTAGGCAAGAGACGAACAGAAACATCTCTGAAGACAGATGAATGGCCAACAAGCACATGAAAAATGCTCATCATCCCTAATAATCAGTGAAATGCAGATCAAAACCATTCTGAGATATCACCTAACCCCATGGAGAATAGCCCACATCACAAAATCCCAAATCTGTAAATGCTGGCCTGGTGTAGAGAGAAGAGAACACTTTTACACTGCTGATGGGATCGTAAACTAATGCAACATCTATGGAAAGAAGTATGGAGAATTCTCAAAGAACTAAAAGTAGACCTTCCATTGGATATTGCAATGCCATTGCTAGGTATCTACTCAGGAAAAAAATATTATTTTACCACAAGGACATTTGCATTACAATGTTTATTGTAGTTCAATTCACAATCACCAAGACATGGAAGGAGCCCAAGTGCTCATCAACTCATGCATGACTAGAATAACAACCTGTGGTGCATGTATATCATGGGGTAATATTCAGCCATAAAAATGGTTGGAGACTTTACATCTTTTGTGTGTACCTGGATGGAGTTGAAACACATTCTTTTTAGTAAAGTGTCATAAGAATGAAACAACAAGTGTCCAGTGTACTCAATACTAATATGAAACCAACATATAAACATCCACACACCCACCCAAAGGAAAAATACAATGGAGAGAGAGGGAGGAGAAGGGAAAGGGAAAAGGGAGAGGGATTGGTAAGCTCTCACTTAGTGTGCACAATGAGAGGGTATACAACACACGTCCTGGGGGAAGGGCTCAACTACGACTTGAACTTTACCTTTGGAAAGAAAACAATGTAACCTAAACATCTGTACCCTCATATCAGTCTGAAATCTAAAAAATAAAATAAAAAAATATATATTTCTTTGTTCCACTCAAATCACACAGTTGGCTTCCTCATTTCTTTAGATTAAAAGCCAAACTCCTTGCAGAGGCCTCGCATGCCCGCATCTCTCACCCCTTCCACTCTAGCCACACTGGCCCCCTCGTTTTTCTCTAATCGCCAGCTCTGGTCCCAGGTCTTGGCCACTGCACTTATTTTTCCCTCTGCCTGGAAACTGCCCAGAAGTCTATGTGGTGTTCTCCCTCATCTCCTTTATGACTTTCCTCAAGTGTCACCTGCTCAATTACATCTTCCTTGACCACCAAATTTAAAAGAGAAGACCCCTACCTGGCCCTTTTTATTCTCCTCCGTATATGTTACCTCTGTAGTCTTCCTCATTCTTTTTTGCACTGTATATTTTACTTCTGTGTGTACATTTCCTTAGACCGTGTGTGGGGCATGTTTAAAGAATCAATAAATCCTTCAGCTAATGACTGAAGGAATGTAGGAACTAGTGTTTTGCTTTCCAGACAGCTAAAAACAATATAGTTCTATAAAAAGCCCTGTTCCTTTAGAATGAAGTTGTAAATTGAAGTTATATAGGTCATCAATAATCCCAGAATTCTGTGACAGGGGATTTAATCCAGATTATTAATGCCAAAGTCACTAAACTCTCCAGTGAACCATAAGAAAATAAACCTGTCTTTCCCAGAAAACCTACATCCTTTGGGAAACCAATGGAATCAATGACCACATCAATTGCAACTACCTGGTGAAGTGAGTATCAAAGGCAGCTTGGCCTTTTCTTTTGCATATAAATAAGATCAGGGGAGGGTGGAAAGCTTTACACCATTATGATTCATTAAAACTGTAATTATTAATCCTTACCATTTTCCAAACTCTGCACTAGGAGGTAAGGTCATCAAAATCCCACCATCCTATGAGCAAATATAATATTCTCCAGAGAAACTTGAGACGCAGAGAATTTATCTTCCCAAATTTATGCTGCCCTAAGTGAATCAAGCTTAAGTTTTCTGAATCCAGAGTCCAAAGCCTTTCCATTATGTGCTACTGCCTCTGTAAAAAATCAGAGCACTTGGGGTTTGTTTTTGCTGATCCTGAGCTAGATTTAAAATTACCATGCCTCTATAACTGCTTTATACCTAGATTATTAAAACACTGACTACAGCAATAAAAATTTTCCACAGTAGAGGGAAATGATATTTTAAATGTTGCTATTTTATCCAATTCATTTTTTGAAAATCATTTTGCCTTATTGTGGGTAACATCTCTAAGCAATAAAAGAAAAGTAGTAAAAAGAATGGGCGATGTTTCATGAAGTGTGCTTTGCATCTTAATAACAGCATGTGATTTATTTATTACTTATGATAAATGTGAGAATAAATTGCATTGGTGGAACTCACGAATAGGACTGTTTGGGTAATGCAAAGTTTCACTTCTAGCATTCAGCTGGTTGAATACCTTGTTGAAATGTAGAGTAGGACCTCAGGACAGTTTTGCAAATGTAATTAAGTTAGTGGTTTATTAAAGTGGAGATTTGACATTCTTCAATGTATAATATATTTTCTATAATAATCCAAATGCCGGGAGACCCTCCAAAAGAGACTGGGAAAAAAAGTGATAATATTTTATTAACATCCATCAGAGGAGAAAGGCTTATCTATCTTCGAGCAGCCAAGGTTATAATTTAATCCCATTTTTTTCCCAAGATAAACTATATCCGACATGACTCCAGCTAATTTAACTCAAATAGAATAGGTTGGTATATTCCTTTCCCACTTTGGGGACAGCACTGAGTTACATGTCTATCTTATTTGCGTTGTCTCTTAATTAGCAATTTCTGTAGTATGCGTGGTGAGTGACAGCCATAATGAGGTGAATCCCAGCATCCCCTGATGGCTGGTACAATCTGAATTTGAACTCTGCTGTGTACCTGCTTCCATTTGTAGGGAGAATCTTTCCCCTTACAGAACAAAAAGAAGCCAATATATCTGGAGCGAAGAGAGTGAGGGGAAGTGGGGGTGGGGTGGGGGTGTGGAGGTCGGGGTGGGGGGCAGGCCCAGCCAGGAGAGGGCTTGCAGTCAGTGGAAGAATTGGAGAAGAATTTAATCTTTTGTGAATGGAAACATACTGAAGAGTTTTAAGCAAAAGGGATGGGGTGCCACTTGCTGTTTTTAAAAAATCAGTTCACCTGCTTTGTGGAGAGCAGATGGAAAGGGGGCAAGATGACAGCAGAGCCCAGCTAGGAGGCGGCCCTGGAGTCGGGAGGAGAGGAGCAGTGGAGACGAGAGAGGGAGAAAGACTCAGGATGTGTGTGACAAGCAGAATGTCCGAGATTCAGTGATGGATGGGACGCTGAGTTGAGGGAGAAGGAACTTTCGAACAAGACCTCAGTTTCTGGCTGAGGGGTCTGGATTTTTAGTACCAGAGCAGAGTGCCTGAGGAAGAGACTAACTCCATGGTTGGCTATTCTGCCTGAGCTGTCTGGGAGACATCCAGGGACAGATGAGCAGCTGGTTATAGTCAGACCCGTGAGTGGGACCTGGGCAGAGCGGTCTGGTGTACAGGTGAATGCTGGAGAGTTATCAACGTAGAGATGCAGGGAAGTTATGAGGTTGGGCAAGAGTGCTGAGGGAGGGGTTGTAGAACGGAAAGAGAATGAGCTCTGAGAGATGAGGTTTAGACAGAGGCTGCTTTCACAAGCTGGTGCTGCTGCTCTTTTCCAAACGCACACTGCACACCTCTCACTTACCACAGCAAGGGATGGGCGCACCGCGGTGCACAGGACTAGCGCCGCAGCCAGGGGGACGGTCATGGACAGAGAGCATTACAACCCAGCATAACACACGTTGTGGCATTTTATACAATGCCTTATGCAGTGGTGAGCCTCGCTCTGGATTAGCTGGGAAAGGAGATCAGAGAAGACCTTTAAGAAAACTCCCTTCCGTGGGTGTTCCAGGGCGAATAGGCATAGCAAGGTGGTAAAGGGCTTTCATTGCAAAGGAAACAGCAAAGACAAGAAAGGATGAGTCAGTACACCACTCTCAGGAAATGCAAAGGACTCCTGGGTGGCTGAAAAAATAGCACAGTGGAAAGGGTGAGAGAGACTGAAGAGGCCTGGTAACCACATAATTCCTTAGGAAATCGTTAAAGGGGATCTTCAGAACCTCAAGTAGCAGCTGGCAGGTGGCAGGAACTCACGGACGATTTATTTAACGAATATCTGATCAAATTTGCATTTCACAAAGCCCCTCCTGGTGGCAGCAGAGGGGACATCCACTTGGTGGGGCCTGCTGCGGCAGCTGAGCCGTTAAAACCAGCAGGGAGGGAGGATGGAAATACGCAAAGAAGAGGACGCTCCCAGCTGTGCAGGACAGCCATTAGCTAGGCTGGGCCTTATTATGCCACCTTAAAAAATACTTTAGAGCCGCCAAGATTTGAAGAAACTAATTCAACAGACATTTGCTGAAGACCTACCAGGGACCAGGAGTTGGGCCGGTTGTTGGCGATACCAGTGAACCCAATGTGTCGGATGTGGACAGAGCCTACCCTTAGCATGGAAGACAGATGGAGTAATTCATCTTTGCTGTTGATTTATATTACCGTCTCTGCTGGTATTTCTCACCTTTTAGAGAAAGTAAGGAATGAAATGTTTTTAACTGCTAGATATATTATGCAGGCATTTGTGTGTTTAATTCTTTGTCCTTTCTAAGAATTATCTGGGGACGTGTTATTTATTCTCCAGCAACAGGAAACATTTTTCAGAGGTATGTGATAATAGATATCCACATAACAATTCCCATATTCACAATCATGGGTCTGTTGTAATCACAAAGGACTTGAGGAATTTTCTTACTACTATGACTTCTTATCAAGTATCTTTAAATGCTGCCTTTTAAACTATTTTTTACTTTGTTTACCATTTCTTTCTGGAGAGAAATGGAAGGAGAGGAAGGTGTCCCTGCACTTTTGGCCCCTCTCTGTGTCCAAACCCTTCCTGTCTTTGTGTCTTCCTCAGGCTGGTCCAGATTTGCAATTCTGTTTTTCTGAGCTACTGCTCCTCTTCCCACTAGTCTGAATCTAGAGATCCCCTGTGTTTGAGCAGAATAAATCTAGAGGAAAAAAGTGAGGACGGGCAAGGAGGAATAGAACATGGGGTCATATTCATTCAGGGGTTTTATATTTGACAAGAAATGGCACCATACTGTCTCAGTTTCCCCAAGTCAGTCAGTCTTTGAGGCCAAACCATTTGCAACTACTTCTCATAGATCCCGAATTCTAGCCCCAGAGACATGTTCCCATGGCTCTGGGACTGTCTTCTGGACCATGAAGAAACTCCATCAAACTCATGAAGACCATTGTTAAAATCTCCAGGGCTGTCAACGCATTCAGAACCCCATCTTTGTCTGGCTGGCATCTGACTACCTTACAAAGAGCCTTCATTTCTGTTCTCATTCAATCTTTCCAAGGCTCTGTAATAGAGGTGAGGTTTCATCGTTTTGTAGATGACCAGACATCGGGGTGGGTAAGAGAATACACCAGGCCTTGAAACCCATGTTGATGATGTGAATTGAGAACTCTTTGCACCTGGACATGGTCAGGAGGTAGGTCAGTTTCACAGCCAGGCACTGCATGCAGATAACACATGGCCAGGAGTCCTCAAGTTTTTTGTCATGGTACGTGCCCCATGTGTGTGAAATGAGAAGTGACCTAGACTTGGCGCTAACCAGTAACTGCTGTGTTTATTCAGGTCTCCTGTCCTGAGACATCTGTGGGCATATTTGGGGGGAGTAGAATGGGACACCAGGAAAGCAAAAGGCTCAAACTTCTGTTTCTACTACATCAAACCATGGGTGTTTATAGTTAGGGTGTCATGGGAAAATAGAAGTCAGCTGTGCCTCTCGTGGTTGAGATCAAACGACCCAGGCCAGGAGGAGACATCCAGCCTGCCCTTTCTCCTCCAGATTTCTTTTCTCACACAACCCTGTTTATTGTCTGGGCAGAGGAGGCCAAAGCAAATCAAAACACCCACCCCCTGTAGTTGGCTGCCCTTGTTTGCATCTCTACTTCACAGAGACTAGGAGGGAGAAGATTACAACACACCAAATCCTTTAAACCAGTAAGCCTCACAGCAATATCAACACTCAGTATTTTATATATGGGAAGAGGGACGGGTAAGATGTAATCTTAGGGAAAACAGAGGCAGAGATGAACAGGAGGAAAAGCTCTATAAAAAGATTGTTTTTAATAAAACCCTTTTCAGATACTTCCTTCTATCTTTGCCTCCTTAGTGCAGTCTCTCTCCCCCTTCTAATTCACCCAGTGGTGGTGGTTTAAAAGTCAGGGATGGTGGAGATAAAGCATTCCTTTTTAATGATGTCCTTACAAAGGACCTCCCTGCCACTTCCAGCTGTGCTCATCCTGCAACTTCTGCACTGGCCCGGAGCCAGCCGACGTGATCCCCTGCAGGATTACATTGCAAGGAGGGTTGGTTGGCTTTTCTTCATAGATCCTGATGAATATGGAACAAACAAATTTCAACAGAATCAAAATGTTATTGTTAAGCATTTTAGAGTAAGGACATTAAATGCTTCTCCCAGCAAACCATAAGGAGCATTGAGAGTTAATCTCAAGAAGGACATAGATCCATCGATCCTCATGTCTTCCCATTGAAATCTGTTTCTCCTGCTTGCTGGCAGTTATGTATATCACAGTGGGCATCCTCTCTCTTCAGAAATTCAAAGCATGTGAAATTTCACACCGAGCTCATGGTGAAGTCCGATCCCTGTTATCAGAGATTGATTTAACTGCTATTCTATTTTCACAATAGCAGCCAAACAACTTGCATATGCTTTTTCCCTCAGCATCTAATTTTATAAAGTAGAGACATCTTAGTGGTCTGCTTTTTTAGAAGGATCAAACTACAGTACATCAGTCTGCATTAAGAATTCCCATTACAACAAAGAAACCACAGGCACATTCAAGAACTGCACGGTTGAAACACTCCAGACCACTTTACATGTTTGAGAGATTAAATAACAATTCTCTACCATTGCGTAGTCTTATAATATTCCCAGAATGCCTGTATGTTAACTAATTTGATCCTACTGATGGTCCTGTAATGATGGGGCTGCATTATCCATGTCGCATAGAAAGAACACGGGGGAAATCATTTGCCTTGAGTTTCACAGCTGATGAGAAAAAAGCCAGTCCTAAATCCAAAATACCAAACCAGAAAACTAGATGGGTCTGGCCACCTATCACTGCAGTGGCCTGGGGTAGTGCAGAAAAGGAAGAGACCAGTTTAAATGTGTTGGAATGATCTCATGATGCTGCAGAACTGTGTCTCCAGCCTCACTCAGAGAAGGACATTGTCACAGAGATTGGACAGGTTGGCACCCATGCCATACAAAGCTGTGTGTCAATGGCCCTCAATCCTGTTCCAACCCATGTCATGTTATAGAAGGAAGAGGCGTGTGGGGTGCAGCGGGAGGGAAGGCGGAGCATGGGCTGAGGTTTCTGACGTTGCTATCAGGCCATTCCCTGCTGCACAAAACAAATCAAGCTGTTGGTATTCCAGCAATCTCCCACTGTTCCAGGCTTCCAGAAGCTCATAACATTTTAAATCAGTGTTTCTTCCCAGGGTCTGGTACCCATATATCAAAAAGTCCTCCACCACATACACTTTATTTGCCAAATGGGAAAAACTGAGTACTTAGTAAGAAAGCACTAAAAAATGCAGCCTGAAGAAGAAGGAATTGGAAAGTTAAGACTTTTATGTAATCACAAAGCCGTTCCATTTCATGTAAGTTCCTTATGAGAAGACAATAGAAAGAAGCATTTTAATTTTTGCCTCTGAACATAGCTGACAATAATTCTTTGACTGTTTGGCTTCTCGGTGGTTAATTTTAGACTGCTAATATTAACATCCCCTCACTGATTATTCTTAATTAACCTTACTCCTGAGCTATTGTTAAATGCCAAAAATCTGCATCCTCAGAATATTCTTAATGAAAGCTTTGGTTTATTGGAGCCTGACAAGATTATTCCCTACTCCCATCCCTGTAGGTTGCAGCCCCTGTACCCAAATCAACCAAAATTTCCCTGTGGGCATCCATCCCACCGATCCTTTCTGCCATTTGGGAAAGACAAATGCACAAGAATATTTAAGTCAAGTACATATGAGACCGTATATTGATGTATGTATATGAACATTGTAGAGGGTCTCCTATGCGCCTTCCCTCATCATGAAGCAGCCATGGGTTTTTATGGTGCAGCTCCCACCACCTCCAACAGCACCGTCAACCAGCCAACACAACCAACCATCACCGTCAACCAGCCAACACATAGAGTTTCTCTGTCACTGTGATTGGTTCAGGGGCGGGATGGCACCTTTCTCAGTAGAATGAAGTTCAGGATTTTTTCTTTCAGGAGTTGGAATAGTGCCCCCTTTCTTCTTGACAATGGGAGGTGGGGATGAGATGCCTGGAACTGCTGCAGCCATTTTGTGACAATAAGGGAAGTCTGCTTGACTGAAAGGAGGAACATGGAGCTGAGAGAACTGTGGACAAATGAGCCCTGAGTAAACCCTGCTGACCTATTCATTTATAAGCAAGCAATTTCCCATTATGATCTGGTTCAATTTGAGGTGGATTTTCTGTTAATTTGGAACCCAAATATTGTAGCTAGTATAGTGATTATGCAGTCATACTTCGTGACCCTTGACAAAATCGTTCCAGAGCTGGTTGTATTCATATAGCCAGACAGTCCCACCACCAAGTAAGAAAAGTAAGTTCAATCTTTTCTCCAGGAAAGGGACTCAAAAACCTAAAGCACTCGGCCTCATACACACAGTCCTTATAGAGACATCTGACAGAGGGAATAATGAAGGAAAAAGCAAAAGATGGAAACTTCTGGGGACTTTCCTGCCTCTTCGTGTCTGGGGGGGAAGTGACGAAACCTGCTTTCTCAATCTGAGCCCCACTCGTCTCCTGGTCCTCAGCCCCCTTCTGGTGCTGCTGTTTCTTCTCACGGGCCGTGTGCGGCTTTGCCATTTGGCCACTTTTCCTTCCCTAAAATCTCACAGCATCCGCCATTATCCAAGGAACTTTTGATCAGCCCAAGGTTATTTTTGTCTCCTAGAAATTTCCAGATTCAAAAGTCATAGGTAAGAATAGCTAAACAGTTCTCAGGTCAACCATTGCTAGAGACACAATAAGCAATTTTTGACAAATACCAACAAAGCAAGCCTTCTGAGACACTTACATAACCCTTGGCAGTAAGAGGATCAAACGAGACAAAACATGGAAAGCGCTTAGGACAAGCTCAGAAATAGAAGAGAAGAACTACTGAGTATCACTGTTACCTGCTATTGTGAGGACTGAAGTAAGGACATCAAATGTTATAAATGGACAAGTCCCATGCTTCCTTGTCAGTTTCGTAAGTCTAATTATCCCTCGCAAACAAATGAACAATTCCATATTCAGAGTGCATTCAGACATTTCCAATATCATCGGAAGTTTCTAGACATCTTTGTCAACATCTCAAAGACTTTTAAGCAGAAAATAATACAAGAATTTAAGGATATTAAGGTCCTATGCAGTAATCTAAATTCCTGCATGAAAAAAAAATTCACCTGCCCTCCTATTTTGCATTCTCTGTAAATTGTGTCTCCTTCCAGGGGTAAAACGCAGTCACCTCTAAAGATGTACAGACCACTCACGTGCCACGAGGTACGAGTATGGGTGTTTACCAGAGAAAAAAATTTCCTCCCTGAACCAAATTAAAATTATCAGAAGAGAAATCCCCGGGACTGAGGACCACATTTGGCAAGAATGTAAGCAGGGCCAGGTTTGCTTTCCCAGTTTCTTTTTTTTTTTTTTTAATTTTTTTTTTTTTTTATTGAATGATAACTATGTACACTAATGTACTTCTGGGGTACAGTGTGGGGTTTTCACATGCATTCTGAAATACTTCCATCAAACTGGTCAACACAGCCTTCATGTCATTTTCTCAGTTATTGCTTTAAAACGTTCACATTCTACTCTTAGAAAGATTCACCTGTACCCCGAAAATAACTAACTTAAATTGATTGTTTTCTTTCCTTTTTTGGAATAGAGTAGTCTTTTAAAAATCAGCTTCATAAATTAGTGTAGATATCATAGTAGTTCCCCCTTATCTGAGGGGACTGTGTTCCAAGACCCCCAGTAGATGCCTGGAACCATGGATAGTATTGAACCCTACATCTGATTATACTGTATTTATTTCTATATGTACATATCTACAATAGTTTAATTTATAAATAAGGCACAGAGAAAGATTAGTGATAACAACTAATACAATAGAACAATCATAATCATGTACTGCAATAAAAATGATCTCTCTCTCTCAAAATATTGTAATATATTTGGACTATAGTTGGCTACAGGTAACTGAAACCATGGATGGCAAAACCACAGATAAAGGAGGACTAATGTACAGTTTGTTCATCAGAATTAACTGAAATATAGTCACGTTCCCAAGTGTGGCTATGCTTTTTTATCAAAAGTAGCTGCCAATTAAACTCACAGAATTTCCTCTCTCTGTTCAAATGGCTTCCACAGAAGACTCATCCTGAGCAGGGAAAGGGGAGGGTGGACCCCAGACTTCAGCCTAAGCCAGAGCCACAGAAGGACACACAGAGCATTCCTGGTTGGCAGGACACCACCTCCTCCCCATGTAGACTTGTATTCACCATCTAACAACATCTAACGAAGAAATTCGGTTCTGTTACTTCACAGTTTACACACATAAGTTCCATACATCTTGTGATCAAGCACGTGATTATTAGATTCCCATGTTGACTCTGGTTAGTCAACATGAAGTCATTTCCTTATTTCACCAGGAATGAAAACATCTGACCACAGGGTAGTAAAAAGTGAAGGAAGTTGGTAGATTAACTGTTAGATTCTGAGGCTACAATGTACAATCTAGTAAGCTGGTGAGTGAAAATCCAGAGCTTCTTAAGGTTTCTGAAATCCACAGCTCAGAGATAAACCAGTTATGTCCCTGAGAAGTACCTCTGAGGACACATGGAGCACACCAATCACAACCCTCATGCTAGCCCTCAATCCTAATAATCATGTATCTCTCTAGATGATTAGAAGATCAATAGACATGCCAAAACCTTTCAAGTAGTCCTTGCAATAGTCAGATCCATTGACTTATTTAATTTTGTCATTATCCAATAAAATGACTAGGTTGTTAGTGTCAAGGATTAGCTGTGCTATGCTTTCATATTTGGTTCTTAACCCACGTGTGGGAAAGAAACAATTTTGACCATTGGAAAGAGCAGCAATCCAGGAGTCAGGACACCTGGGCTTTGGCTGTAGCTTAGCCAAAAACTAGCCAAATGACATAAAGGGTAGGGGAATACTTATTATCTCAGTCCCAGTTTCCTCATCTGTAAAACTAGAATGTTACCCTATCAGGGGCGTCCAGCCTTTTCTCTTTTCTGCTGTACATTGGAAGTAGAAGAGTTATCTTGGGCCACACATTAAATACACAGACACTAACAAGAGCCAATGAGCAAAAGAAAAGGTCTGTGCATTCTTTTTGCAATATCTGACAGATAAACGAAACAGCCCTCAAATAATCTGCATGTGGCCCCTGGGCAGCAGGTTGGTCACCCCTGCACTACTGCCCATGTCTCTTTTCAGTTTATAATTCTGTGAGCTATGAATGTAAGGAAAGCTACAAAAACCAAATTGTTGAGAGAAGATGGAACTTGCCAAGTGAGCAAAGAGTAACATAGCACTTAGGCTAAAAGTAACCCTGAAGCCACACAATGCATACCCAACATATTGCAAAGGTCTAGTCCCAACCCTAGAAAGTTTAGGTTTCCTTGAGATCTCATAATATGCTTATGGTAGATGTTCCCACATTTGACTTCCACTTCTGGACAAATTTTTTCACATTTCATGGTGGAATAGCTCTTATATAATCTATCTCTGTTAATACCTAATTGACCACAGACTCAAGTAAATATGAAGAGTGTAGTAATTTTCTTTTTTAACATTAGAAAGAGATTAAGAAGCAATGAGGCTGGATGCAGTGGCTCACACCTACAATTGCTGCCATGTTCTGGGAGGCCAAGGCAGGAGGATCCCTTGAGGCCAGGAATTTGAAATCAGTTTGAGTAAGAGCAAGACCCTGCCCCTATAAAAACCAGGAAAATTAGCTGTGCGTGGTGGCACTTGCCTGAAGTCCCAGCGATTTGGGAGACTGAGGTGGGAGGGTCGCTTGAGCGTGCAGTAAGCTCACCGCACTCTGCCCAGGGCAACAGAGCGAGACTCTGTCTCTCCATAAAAAAAAGTAGTAACAAAATTTGATGTCTGTGAACCAAACATTGGAGAAGTTGTCTTACTTGAGTATCTTTTGAGCTTTACAAGGTATGCATTAAAAGCTGACTGTAAGGCCAGGCATGGTAGCTCATGCCTATAATCCTAGCACTTTGGGAGGCTCAGGGAGGTGGATTGCTTGAATATGAAACCAGTCTGAGCAAGAGCAAGAACCCTGTCTCTAAAAAATACCCAGGCATTGTGGGGCTACAGGCACCTGTAGTCCCAGCTACTTGGGAAGCTGAGGCAAGAGGATCACTTGTGCCCAAGAATTCGATGCTGCTGTGAGCTATGATGATGCCACAGCACTCTACCGAGGGCGACGAAATAAAACTCTGTCTCAAAAAAAAAAAAAGCTAACTGTAGGTAATCTACACCATAAGGTAGGGACTATTATCATCCCTTTCCTTGCCCACTGAGACAAAAAAAGGGCTTGCTACTTCCCCCAGGTCATACAGATGGCTTTAGTGGCTAAGCCAGCTATGGCTTCCACTCTTGGAATGGAAATCTTTTATTCCTTCACTGCCCTGGACCATTCTCCATGTCTAATGGAGATGTCTATGCTTAGCTTGTGAACTGGCCAAAGAAAACTACAGTGATTCTCCAGAGACTGATATAACTTAGACCTGTTGATTCGTTCTTCTGGGGTATACTGAGGTTCATTTACTAAAAGCCAGAAACACAAGCCCTCCAGCCACTGTGTCACAGACACGTGTGCAGGTACAGACGGAGATGCATCAATACCGGACATTCACTGCAGTTTTGCAGAATGCTCAGCAGCACTACCGACGAAGGCACCACACTGAATGACCATGTAGTCTAACGGAGTAATGTCAGTCAGCTGTGTCAGGTGTACCTTCACCCATACACCCAGACTTCATGGCTAGGTGTAGAATGTGCTGTCACAGGACCATTTCCTGAGGTTTCTCTTGGTTACCATCCTCTTCTGAGACTTACATTCATCCTGCACTTTCCGTTCTAAAATTCATTTGCAAAACTTTCTAGGCTGAAGAGTATAATGTTTCCCAAAGCTTCAGCATGGCCTTCTGCATTCCTCTCTTTGCACCTTTGGTCTGAAGACATCAGCAGAAGGGGCTCTTGAAAGGAGCACAAGTCACCTAACTATTACCTACATACTGGAAGTTCCCACATGAAAAGACATAGCTCCTGCCTTCCTGGAACTTTAGAGCTGGGACAATAACCTGGAACAAGGGTCCTTCCTGAAGGTGAAGTGACCATCTTGGTTATAGGGAGTGTCTCCTACACCCCAGAGCTCTGTGCCTGCCTCATTTCATGAGGGACATGGTGAGCTTCTCCAACTTCTGCACCAACATGGTTGCCTTGAGGCCAGAGTAGGCATTATCTCAAAAAATCCAGAGATGGCCACAGCATTGACATTGGGGTGCCTAGCCCAGTTCCTAGTGAAAACCAGTACCACTCAAGGTGGGCAACAGGAGGGTGGTTCTCACAGGGACCCAGGGGCAGCTTTGTGACCACGAGGGTGGAAGGACGGGCTGGAAAACATGTCTCGTTTGACAAATGCGAGAGACTGCAGGTGAGGGAGAGAGGATCCAGCTGTGTTCTCTGAAATTGAAACTCTATTCCTGGACTGTCAAATAAAGGAAAACCTTGGCAACTTGCTCTACAAAGAGAAACGGAAGAAGAGTCGATTTTGCTCTGTTAGAAATACAACCTATCACAGGACGTAAAGAATCATTTCCAGCCCTTATTAATATCTTTCTTCTGAACTGGTAGGTTCCCACAAACATGGTAGAGCACTACATTTGCATGGATTGAGAACTTTTAAATGCATTAGTTATCCAAACCAAAACAGTATCAAAAGATTTTGTAAAGTAACGGATTTCTTCCAAGTGTCATCATCATACCTTGAGGTATTTTTAAAATCTAGATGCTTGACTATCAAGTTTAAATCATGTGTGTGAAAGTGATTTGTATATTATAAAGCACTGTCCACATACAAAGCATCCTTGGACCGCTGAGACCACATGCAGAGAGGCTGCAGCCTCCCCTTAGAGCCCTGTGAAGCACCTCACAAAGGCTGGTGTCACGCCGCTGTGCTCCTTTTCTAGGACGCCTCCTTCACTGTGCTGGGGGAAGGGACTGCTGGCCTGGGAGCCTTGCAGGGACAGGCCGATTTAATCTAGTCACTGCTCCCAAAGGCGGGGGAAAAGTAGGTCCAGTGAGAGTGCCGACTAAGGAGGAGAGTTCTGGGATGAAAATCACTTAACAGGACTATTGATCTCAGCAGGGCCCAGGTTTAGAATCAAAAAGGTACAGCTGGAAGGGACTTGGCGATAGTCTGATTCTATAACCCCTGCTTTCTATGCAGCTCAGCCATGGTGGGATGGGGCGTGACCTGTTCCTTGCACACGGCTTGCAGGAGGACAGGACTGCCCACCGCCAAGTTACGGACGGCCCTGCAGGCTCTAAGCTTCTGCACAGGTGATGGTGTGAAGGCCCCTCTCCCTGCTGGCTTCCTGAACCTACAGAGGCAGGGTGAAGTAGCTGAGTGTGGACCTCCTCAGTGGAAAGGAGGATCAAAACAGCTCCACAAACAGTTTGTTAAAAAGCTGTGGGGTGTCAGGAAGAGTGTTGGGCTCTGGAGTTTCAAAGACTCATGAGTCAAAATTCCTGTACTTAGACTGTTCCTAGAGTGGTGGGGGAGTTGGTATTAGTAAACACAGACCACAGTGAGGACTGCAGCTTTCTGTAATGGGCAGAAAGGCACTGAACGCAGTAGCCTACCACCTGCGAGTCATGCCCAGAGGGTGGGCTGCAGCAGAAGGCAGGCCTCAGTTATGTAGGGGATGGAGAGAACTGCAATCTTCAAGGCCTTGAAGAGGCTGGGCAACCTGAAAGAGCACCAAGATGGAAAGCAGGGCTCTGGGCAGTGACCTGGGGAAACAGGGGCTGACAGCCATGTGAGGTGGACCCTAGAGCTTAGCTTCAAGCCTGTGGTGACGAGTGGCTGGTCTCGCCCCAGGACAGCAGCTTGGTCTGTGAGCAGAGGCTGCAGTCCTGGAGCGCCTACCTTATTTCCCTTTTCCTGTCCTCCTCCCCGCCACCAAATTCCCCTCCCAGGAACTTTCTGTTGTCCATGAGAGGGAAGACAGAGGCCACACAAAGCAAAGTTGCCTGCATCTTCTCTTTTGCTCCCAGACTTCTCACATCTGATCAGCTAATCACAGCTGTCATGAAATGCATCAGCTACGTCTGCTTACAGCAGGGACCTGCCTGTTCCCAGCCAACAGGGAGAAGGGAGAGGTCCAGGGCAGCTTAGAGCGGCTGGAAGGCACAGGCCTCTTTGCTCTCTTTGTTAATCACTTTAGCAGCACCACTGGGGCAGTAAATGGGAGCTTGCAGGGGCAGGACTTTGGGCTGAGCGAGCAGCCCTGCTGTGGCTGCTGGCAGGATCTGAACCCAAGCTTGAGCATCCACAGAGTGGTGAACACACAGAAGGTGGGGGGCAGAGCCCAGCACCTGGAGCTTCTTTGCGCCATTGGTGGGCTGGATCTGGGAACCTGCAGGAGTGGTGGGGCCCAATCAGTGAGGGTTCTCTTGGAATCTAAAGATACATTCCATGATGCAGCGATGGGGAGGCCCACCTACAAACCAGCCACGATGCTCCAGGAACCCAGGGGCTGACTGGCACTCCCCCTTTTCCTGTTCATCCAGTGAGTGAGAAACTGATCACAGAGGAAAAATAAATAAGTAAAGCTCTGGCATCAGTGGAGATCATCAGGGACACCCAGAGACCCCATGGTCCTGCCTCTGACTTCCTCAGGGCCAGTCACATCCCTTCCCATTTGAGTTTTTAATTTTCCTGCCAATTCTGAACTCCACTGAATCTATGTTTCTCTTCTTGGTACTTTAACTTTCTTAATCTTATTATATATTAATCTCCATATTTTAATGTAAGTTACAACTCTGGCCTCTTTATGAAAAGAATACAAGTATTTATTTTCTTATGCAAATAATTTGAAGTGGGAGCATTTGCAAGTCTCTTTGGGATAGAAAAAACCTGGGGAGAGCTTCATGGAGAGATAGGGGTCAAGCATTTTGAATAGAGTATTAAATACTCAAGTGGCATTTTTCCAACTTGTGGCTGTCCAGATAATGAAGCCCCTCCTGTGTCTGCAGAAACTGTCACTGCAGAGTCTTGGTGGAAGGCCAGGTTCAGCCTTCCATGACAGATATTGAAAAGGCTGATATTCTGTCTGCCCTCCCTGCAGAGGCCAGAGCTCAGTCACATGACCAAAGTCACATGACTCATCAAGTGGGCCTGAGATTTTGATGTGGAACAAGTAATGCCAAGAAACAGAATTCCTTCTGTTCACAGTGGGTGCAGTGGTGGCTTCTGGCCATGGTAATGTCCTCTGTGCCAGGGCCCACTTCCAGCAGGTAGCAGCAGCACTCTTCTTCACAGAGGTGGGACTTCCAGCCACCTCATATCTCTTGGTTTCTGCCCACATGAATAATTCTGCCTGGTTCCTGCCTTCCTCTTAATTCTATATATCCCTTCCATTATTTCTTCCTCTAAGATAATGAGAGTCAGTTGCTATTGTGTACAAGAAAGAACCCTGACTAGTACAAGTGCCAAGGGATTAATAGAGCCAAGTGCTAATTTAACGCTGTCCAGTTTTGTCCAGAATAACGATAACAAAATTTTAAAGAAGAATGGCTAAGGAACTTATCCAAATGATATAGTTAATTAATTCGTGTATAATAAATATATTTAATAATATATAATTACTGTGTAATTATATTATTAACTAGACGGAGTCACCAATTACACAGATGAGAAGTTTGTGCTATTTAGTATATATATAAGTCCTTCTGAGAGAAGTATCTGTTTCTGATTTATTCCTGCGTCCTCCATTTTACAGAGTCTCATCCATCACAGGCACTGAATACTTGTTTGTTGGTAAAACAGATGAATGATGAAATGTTGTTGCATATGGTGTAAATAGATGTGGGTAAGCAGGGTAAATTGAATTTTTCCATAAGAAATATTAGTATATAACATATCTTTTTTTTTATTACTAATCCAAAGCAAAAATCGTTCCTCCTTCCTTCTTTCAACACATACAACAGACTCTGTATAACTGACCATCTCTCATTGACCACCTCCTTCAGTTGACCTGATTTTTACAGACTGGACACGTACCACATGTATCATATGTACATGTCAGTACCGTTGGCCTAGTTCCTTATGTTGAACATCTCTGTACGTTTGTTGCAGTCCCTTGGACGGTCAACTTACAGAGGTCCGACTGTATTTAATGAGTACCTATTATGTGATAGATGCTCCAGGTGAAGCCAGGAGCAGCTCAGAGAGGGCCCATGTTCTCAGGAAGCTTATTTTCTAACAACAGGTAGAATAATGGGGGAGGTTGGGTACAAAAACAATAGTAGAATGAACAAATGTGAAACTATTTCAGATAAAGATAAGCACGGTGACAAAAATGGTGGTATGAGTGATCATGTTGGGAGGAGAGGGGGCTATTCAAGATCAGGTAAGCCACAGAGGTTGCTCTGGAGAAATAGGTTTGAAGGAGATGGCTTTGCACAGGCTTGAGGGGACAGTTTCAGCAGAGGGAATAGTAATAAGAGTAATGCAAAGGCCTCAAGGCCTCAAGGCTGAAAAAAATACACATATTTGAGGAACAGAAAGAATGCTGGTACAACTGGAACATGGTGCCAAGTGAAAAATAATAGGGAGTTGTAGAAGATAAGGAACCCCAAGTGCGTGGGGAGAGTTATGGATGGTCCTGTAGACAACAGGAGCCTCAGGAGGATGTTAAAGAGGGGAATGGCATATTTTGGTTTATGGCAAAAATACATACCGCACATACATTCATCCATCTATCTATCCATACAAATAAAATAAAATGGAACACTTTGTCTGTGGTATGGAGAATAGACAATGGTGGAGATGCCCATTTGGAGACCACTGCAGGGGTCTGTGTGGCAATGATGGTGGCTTCAGCAAGAGTGGTGGGAGTGGGATACAAGGAAGTGCTGCTACAATAATATCAGTAAGTGGGCTTTAAAGTCAATAAATGAGTGTTTTGAAACTGTATATTGGACAGACAATGACTTGTCCTGAAGGATAAGACTGTATTACAGAGCTCAAAATACTTGCTCAGCCATGATTAATGTGAATAGATAGACTGGATAATTCAGCTCCTAATATGGATTACAGGGCCAGGACCCCACAGCTGTTCTCCCAGAGAAGAGAACTGGGTCGCACCATTTGTGAGCACCAACCGTCGTGTCCATCTCTTCCCAAGTTTGCACTCAGTGACATCACGCTGGTAGCCTGAACTCAGCCACAGCAGGAGTATTTACACCACGGAAACAGGCAGATGATATAATCAAGTCTTACGGGACAGCCCCAGAACTGATTGTTAAATGTTAACTGGCACACCTTACTAATGGAGATGGAGGAGGTCCCAAAGGTAGTTTAAACTGAATCCTTGACCCAAGTCATATTCAGAAGATCATGGCAGAACCAGGGCAATGAATATCTAATATCACCAAAGACACCCTGATGTTAAAAGTTGATTAGTTTTTCAAACATGTTACCATCTGAATATTTAGTTTACTGGATCCATGGTTTAATATTTCCTTCTGAGTCTTTCAGTCACTTTGTATTTACACATAAATTTTGGACATGATAGTCCTCAATTGTGACAATGAAAAAAAAGCTTGTCACATCAAGATCATAGAGCCCTTAAAAATCTAAAAAAGTCAACAACAAAAAAAGAAAAGGGCAATTTATCTTTAAAATACTACTTAGAAAATTCTGAGTGATGGCACCAGACTCAGGGTGGCCTACAGACACAGGGTGTCTAAGTCTCATGGAGGCTCAGTCTGGCTAGACTCTTAAGGAGGGGTCTGCCCAAACTTTACATGAGAGTCTGTCTGAATATCTCATCTGCTCATCTTCTTAAAGCAAATTGAAGACACAATTTTGGATTTTCAAACCATCCTGAAGTTCAAATGGCACAATAATTTTGTTCTTTCATCATAAACCATAATAATCTGACTCAGTAGTTGTTTCAGTTAGTTCACAACTTGATAAATTTCCCTCTAAAATATAAATCAAAACAGCTTTTCTGTAAGTCCTGTTTAATACTTTGACAGGACTTCATTGAAATTCCTCAAATGTGATTAATTTATCTCTATTGTATATGTAATTTTTGAGAAAGAGAATTAAAAATAATATAGACAGGGTTTCATTGGAATTCCTCAAATATGATTCTATTTCTCTCTACTGAATGATATATTAGGAAGAGAATTAAGAATAATATATTTAGGTTGCGTATAGTAGATTATGCCTATAATCTTAGTACTTTGGGAGGCTAAGGTGAGGGATTGATTTGAGGTTAGGAGTTTGAGAACAGCCTGAGCAAGAGTGAGATCTTATCTCTACAAAAAAGTGGAAAAATTAGGTGGGCCTGGTAGCATATGTGTGTAGTCCCAGCTACTTGGTAGGCTGAGGCAAGAGGATTGTTTGAACCCAGGAGTTTCAGGTTTCAGTGGGCTATAATTATGCTGCTGCACTCTAGGTGGGGTGACAGAATAAGAATCTGTCTCAAAAAAATAAAGGACTCTAGGAAACTTAGATTATGTATAGAATGTCTATTTAGAAAATAGTATTATACCTAAGAACTTAGATAAAAAAACATCACCAGAAATCTTTGGACAGTAGAGCCAAATTCAACAATAATCTTTTGGTAAATGCATCTGTTATTCTTTGATAGCATAATTTTTAGGTTTGTCTTGCACAAAGAAATGAATAAATCTGTTATAAGGCTACCTAAATTTCTCCTTTGAAAAAACATGAAATATCCTTTTTTCCCTTGAGAGCAAATTATTTAGTTGATGGTCACCAAACCTTTAAATTACATACAGTAACTCAAAGAAGGGTCCACTAAACACTAATGTGTTTATCATTACAAAGCATTAGCCACTTTGACATCAGTGAGACAAGATGGGCAGAAAGAAGCCGCCTATGGGTGTCCCTCTGCAAGAACACCTAATTCAACAACTATCCATGCAGCAAGCACCTTCAGAAGGACGAAAAGTCAGGTGGTTTTAACATTTTATCTTGGAAAGAGGCACTGAGAAGGGCAGAGAAGATAGTCTTGCATTGCCTCTGCCATCCCCCAAACCCCTGCAGTGCTGTGCCAAGTGGAGAGAGAATGTGTGTCTGCAGGAGGGACAGTGAAATGACGTGGGGCTTCGAGTTGAATCTCAGAGCCACTCTGGCACAGGGGAACATAGCACAGGGCAGAATTCTGCTGGTGCCCAGGGAGGGAGCATTTTGACCAGCCGGCCAGAGGAAAATGCTCCTCCCCCAAACCTGAGTTCCTGCTAGCCCCACTACTGGCAGAGAAAGAGCAGTCTGGGCCTTGGAATAAACTTGTAAGGCTATTGGGCCACCAGGGCCACTTGGACAGTTCCTGCTGCTGTGCTGGCTCAGAGCCAGTGGACTTAGAGTGCATGTGACTCAGTCAGACACCAGCAGCTGCAGCCAAGCTAGTGGCTATTTTACCCCTCACCCAATTCTAGGCAGCCTGGCTTAGGGACACTCTTCTTTCTCTTGTGGAAAGGAAAAAGAAGAGTTCAGAGGACTTTGTTTTGCAACTTGGGTATCAGCTCACTCACAGTAAAATAAAGTACCAAGCAGAATCCTGCTGAAACCAGGCCTTAGTTCCTGGATGGTATTTCTGGACTCACCCCAGGCCAGAAGGAAACATGCTGCCTTGAAAGGAAGGACCTGGTTCTGGCAGGATTCACCATCTGCTGACTAAAGAACCTTTGGGCTCTAAATAAACATCAGAGGTGACCAGGCAACAGTCACCACAGGTTTTGAGTGACACTGGGCTGGTTTCAGGTGTGACCTGGCACTGGTGTCCACAAGGGAGTGTCCACATCACTCCTCCCCCAACTCCAGCAGCCCAGCACAGAAAGTGTGGGAAGAGAGTGAGAGACTTTGCCTGGTAATCCAGGGAATTCTCTTGTATCTTACCCATATTCACCAACGTGGTACCACCATAAGTCTTGGGGCACCTCCAGGGCTGATACAACTGCAGTGACAAAAGACTTAGATTACAACATTCAATTCTCTTTCAGTATCTTGAAAGCCTTTTCAAGAAGGACAGGCTTAAACACAGATTAAAATAAATACCTAACTAATTCTTCAATGCCCAGACTCTGATGAATATCCCTAAGTGTGAAGAACATTCAGGAAGATGTGACCTCACCAAATAAACTAAATAAGGTATTAGCGACCAATCCCAGAGTGATGGAGATAGGTGACTTTTCAGGAAAAGAATTTAAAATAGCTGTCCTGAAGAAGCTCAATGACATTCAAGATAACATAGAGAAAAGAATTCAGAAGGCTATCAGAGGAATTTAATAGAGATTAAAACAATAATTTAAAAAGCAGAAATTCAAGAGATTAAGAATTCAATTGACAAACTGAGAAAGACATCAGAATCTCTTAATAGCAGAATTGACCAAAAAGAAGAAGGAATTAGTAAACTTGAAGACAGGCTATTTGAAAATACACAGTCAGAAGAGAAAAAAGAAGAAAGAATAATGCATGACTACAAGATCTAGAAAATACCCTTGAAGGAACAAATCCAAGGGTTATTGATCTTAAAGAGGAGGTAAAGAGCGGCAGCTTGGGGTAGAAAGTTCATTCAAAGAAGTAATAATAGAGAACTTCCGAGAGGAAAAGATCAATATTCAAGTATTAAAAGGTCATGGAATACCAAGCAGATTTAACCTAAACAAGGCCACCTCAAGGCACTTAATAATAAAGCTTTTATGGAAAACAAACATAAAGGAGTTGCAATACATCTGGCAGCTGACATCTCAGTAGAAACCTTATCGGGCAGGAGAGAGCAGCATGATATAGTCAAAGCGCTGAAGGAGGAAACTCTTACTCTTAGAATGTTATAACCTGAAAAAATATCCTTTAAACACAAGGGAGAAATAAAGACTTTTCCAGAGAAACAAAAGTTGAGCGATGTCATCAACCCCAGACCTGTCCTATAAGAAACGCTAAAAGGAGGTCTTCAATCTGAAAGAAAAGACACGACTCTTCTCAAGGTATACAATTCACTGGTATTAGTAAGAACACACATACAGAATGTGGCATGTAAACCATTTATATCTTGAGTAGGAAGACTCAAAGCCAAACCTATTAAAAGTAACCACTTTTTGAGAGATAGATAGTCTAAGAAGATATAGATGGAAAAAGTTAAAAAGTGTGGGTGGGGATGGAATTAAAGGGTAGGATATCTGTTAGATTTCTCTTTGCTTATTTATATTTTTGGAAGCAGAGCTGTTATATGTTTAAAATAATTGGTTATAAACTATTTTTTCTAAGCCTGAGGGTAACTTCAAATCAAAAAAACCTACAACAGGTACACAGAAAACGAAAAGCAAGAAATTAAAACATACGACCAGAGAAAAATCACTTTTAACAAAGGAAGGCAGGAAGGAAGGAAGGAAGGGGGAGAGAACCACAAAACAACAAGCAATCAAATACCCTGGCAGTAGTAGGTCTTTGCCTATCAACAAATAATAACATTGAATGTGAATGAATTAACTCTCCAATCAAGAGACACAGAGTGGATGAATGGATAAACAAAAAAAAAAGGGCAGCACCAATGGCTCAAAGGACTAGGGCACTGTCCCCATATGCCAGAAGTGGGTTCAAACCCAGCCCTGGCCAAAAACTGCAACAAACAAACAAACAACACACCACAAGAGCCAATTATATGTGTGTTTCTGCAGGAAATACTTTTCATCTATAAAGACACATGCAGACTGAAAATAAAGGGATAGGAAAAGATATTCCACGCCAATGAAAATGAAAAATGAATGAGTAGTGATACTTCTATCAGAGGACATAGATTTCAAGACAAATACTGTAAAAAGAGACAAATAAGGTCATTACATAATGATATAGAGGTCAACTCAGGAAGAGAATGTAACCATTCTAAATACCATGCACCCAACACTGGAGCACCCAAATATACAAAGCAAATATTATCAGAGCTAAAGAAGGAGGTAGACCTCCAATACAATACACACTGGAGACCTCAACACTCTACCAGACAGAAAATCAACAGTGAAACATCGGACTTAATCTGCACTATGCATCAAATGTACCTAATAGATATTTATAGACCATTTCATCCAACAGCTGCAGAATTCATGTTCTCCTTAGCTCATAGATCATCATTCTCCGGGATAGAACATATGTCACAAAACAAGTTGTGAAAAACTGAAATCAAAGTATTTTTCTCTGACCTTAATGGAATAAAACTAGAATCAGTAGCAAGAGGGACCCAGAAAAATACATGGAAACAGTATGCCCTTGAATGACCAGTGTGTCAAGGAAGAGATTAAGAAGGAAATTAAGACATTTCTTGAAACAAATGAAAATGAAAACACAACATATCAAAACCGATGGGATATAGCAAAATCAGCAATAATAGGAAAGTTTCGTTAATATGACTACATTAAAAAAATAGAAAAGTTTCAAATGAACAACCTAATAATGCATCTCAAAGAAGTAGAAAAACAAAAACAAGCCAGACTGAAACTTAGCAGAAGAAAAGAAATAATAAGGATCAGAGCAGAAATAAATGAAGCTGAAACAAAAAAATACAAAAGATCAACATAACAAAAAGTTGTTTTTTTTTTTTATAAGATAAACAAAATAGACACACCTTTAGCCAGACTAACAAAAGCATTACCCGTTGTAATCTGATTGGGCTGTTTGCCGAAGGCCAGCCCACCACATAATACTCTTTTACTAGTCTCTAACATTAAGTCATTAGTTAATGAACTAGTTGTTAGTTAAAAGAACAATTTTTGTCTTCAAAATACTACCTAACAAAGGGAAGAGAACTGCTGGTTCTCAAAGTGGGTTTCCCCCAGACCAACTGCATCAGCATCACCTGGGAAATGGTTAGAAATACGCCTTAACCCAGATCCTTAATCTGCCTTAACCCAGATCCACAGAATCAGAAACTCTGAGGCTGGGGTCTAGCGTTTGGGGTTTTAGTGAGACCTCTAGTTGATTATGATGTATGTTGAAGTTTGAGAACAACCAGTCCAGATAACTTAAGATCTAACCACTGATTTCTTAACATCATATAATTTGTTGGCCACATAGGAACACATTTGAGCATGAAAAAAATACCATCGATAATTGTGCAGAAACAGAAGCATCAATCAGGACTATTCTTATTGAAGCTGTAGTTCTTCTGGGTTCCATTAAAACCTAAAGACTATCATATGGGATCTGGACCAATGAGTAAGGGAATGAAACAATTCCATAACAGTATTTGGGCAGCTTCTCTAGGTTAGAAAATCCTATTTACATGGGTAAAATTGTGAGAGGATGAATCTGAGGTATCATCTACTAGGAAGTTGTTATTATCATGCTGGTCACTTGCCAAATGCCTATGAAAATAGGTTTGAACACATTTCTCCTGGGCGAGGCCCATACCCATGACTCCTGCCTCATTATTACCCATTCTCTCCTTTAGTCTTAATAAAATAAATAGATACTAATATTCCCCTGAAACTTTTCTTTAATTCAGATGACCTTCATCTGGAAAATCCATGTTTTCCCCTGAGGCTTTTATCCCTCAGTTATCTACTGGTTGCTAAGTTGTTCCAAAAAGCCCTTGCTAATGAGCCAGAGAATACTCAGAATGGCTCTTCCAAGTTGTTAGCACAACACAGAGGTCTGACAATAAATTCAAAGTTAAGCCAGGCTGCACCAAAGTGATCTTGCACTCAGACCAAACTTTCTCATTAACATCAAAGATCTAAAAATTCCATACTTGATTCTTCAAATAGAGCATCATAGGGCTTGAAGGATGCTGAATAAAAAATGTGAACTGAGTCCAAACCAACATATTCTTCTGGGATGGGGGCAAGCAGGGTGTGATGTCAAAACGGGACTGAATTCTAAGTGAGATGATGGCTTTGCACAGCATGGCAGTGCCTGCTGTCTCGCTGGCTCTGGGATGTGGACCCACTACGGCTGTCAGCCACAGAGCAGTTTAACACACATGCAATGTGGAAACAATCATTGATCACCCACTAGGTGCTGCATTTATAATTTCTGTGCAATTTCACAAATGAATCCCCCACGTTTTAAACCGAACCTATTTGGTTTTATGCATTTTACACATTTTTCTCTTTGGGAAATATTTCACTAATTGTTCATTTTTATGAATTATCAGACTTAAGAAAATTGAGGCAGATACTGAAGCAATTCACTACATGTAAAATGCATTTCCAATACATGACGGAGCCAGTTAGATGAAACAATGTCAGGCTTCGGTATGAGAGGCTGCTGCACACAGGTGCTCTGCACTGGTGAAGACTCAGATGCTCCCTGAGACTATTAGGATAGTGATGTACACTGCTTATCAATTAGACTGTACGCATCTTGAGAGGGGACAGTTCCCATAGTCTCATGGTCAATTCCTAACCTCATGTTTCTGCTCCAACTTGTTTCTACCTCTAAGTGCTTCTTCTGATCCAATGACTCCCGGGTCTGTCACCCTCCCTGGCTGGGACACTATTGTATAATAAATAACTTGACTGGTCTTTGCTCTTTGTTCCTGGGAAGAAATCCTAAAAGTGGAATGTCTCAAGTTATGGTCTTTGTTATTCATGAGCCCCCAGATCACAGCTGGGTTTATGCTAATGAGGTAAACCCTGCTGGGCACCCAGGTAGCTTCCGGAGGGATATGTGTATGTGGAGGGGTTGGGGTTGGGTACTAGAAAGACCAACACACATAATTATACGGCTGGGACCCTGAGCCAGCCCAACCTCTGCAAAGGTGAGGGAAACTGAAGATGGAGTGCGATCACATAGCCAATGATTGCATCGAGCAGGCTTATGGGATGAAGCCTTAATAAAAACTCTGGACACTGGGGACTGGTAGAACTTCCTGGTTGATGAACACACGGACGTGGAGGATGGAGAACACCTTCTGGCTCCATGGGAGCACCACGTTCCCCCTCAGACCTTGTCTCGAGTGTCTCTTTATTTAGCAAATCCTTCTGATTTACATCTTTTATAACAGAATTATAATCATATGTACAGTGTTTTCCTGAGTTCTGTGAGTTGTTATGGCAAATTCTTGAACCTAAGGAGGTCATGGAAATCCCCAATCTATATCCATTCTCTCACAAGTGCAGTAGCCTGGGGACCCCCAAAGCGTGGCTGGTATTTGAAGGGCAGTCTGGTTGGGATCATGCCCTGTCACTAATGGGGGTCTGCACTAATTCCGGGTTATTAGTGCCAAAACTGAATTGCAGTGTACCCAGTTGGGGTTGAAACTGAATAGCTGGTGTTAGAACAGACTTCTGTGGCTGTGGTTCATGGGGCCATCAGCTACTGCAGGGGGCCAGAGGGCAGTGTGTCCATGATGGCAATAATGAGGAAGCCTCAGGGTACCTAGCTCAGGTTCCTGGGGTTGCTGGGCATTTACTGTTGCTAACTATGGCTGGACTGAGACCCACAGAGAGACATGTGAGTGGAGTATTCCAAAGAGATCTGCAGAAGATAAAACATTCTAAGAGACCTGCAGTTATTTACATATTTATGACATAAGCATTCATGGAAGGAAAGATTCATCCAGAGTCTATGGATAAAGAATAAAGTAGCTCTCCCTGGTTTTTCCTGAGCCTTGAGCAGGAAAAGGAGGCTGATGGATTGTGATATTATGTAAGTTCTGTCTTTTTCCCCTTACCCATTCCACATAAGGAGTTAGGAACAATTTGAAATCCATCAGCCTGGGTGTGCTCTGTGGATTAAACAAGTTCCTCTCATATGTTCCACCCATTTCCTTGTCAGGAGTGAATTTTGTATATTACAAATAATTGATGTTGGGCGTTTCTTAGAATCCCCCCCCCCCCAAAAAAAAAACCTCCCCCAAACTGATATATTTTTAAAAGTGAATTTTTCTAGAATAAAACCTCACCTCCTTTCTCTGCCCAGGGAGGGGTCTTGTATGATTCTAACATTTATCCTGTGCCTCTTCTCCCCAGCATCCTTGGCCAATATCTGCCACAGTCACTAGTCCCAGCCACCTGAGCTGTCCTGCTGGTGGACAGCTCTCCCTGGCCTAATCCATTCCTATCAGCGCTTGGCTCTTGCTTCTCCCTTAGAGCTTTCTGTGGCTTGGTCACTTACTCCATCACGGTCTGAGCTCCAACATTATCCCTCTGAGAGGCTGCCCCAGGACACCCTATCCAACACACCCCATTCCTCCTATTCCTTTAGCTTGCTTGGTTTTCCCTCATCATACAGCATTGCCTGCAACATAATATTATTTATCTCCAATAACGGAAATCAAGTTCTAGGGGGCCAGGGCTTTGTTTTTCTTGTTCCTAGAGCCTAGACATGGCATAAGTTTTCAACAAGTGCTAGCTAAATAAATGAATGAATACAGAGGCCAAAATGGGGGAAAGGGCCCTGCCACTGCCCCTTCATGTTTTTCATGGGTCTGGAGATGAGAAATATTTAAGTGCAAGGCAAAGTGACCTGTGCCATGCTGGGAAGGTCTATGCACCATGCTAACACTAGCCAAGGTGAAAACTCCCTCAAATGGGAGGATGCCCAACTATCCAGAGACCCAAGAAAACAGGCTGCGATTTAGAAGGCAGGAGTCTGAAGGCAGCCCCATCTGAGCCCGAGTCCCAGCTTCACCTTTTGTTAAGTGTGTGATCAGAGATGACTATTATTTAAGTTTCTTCTTCTGAAAATGGGGACAAGAAGGCCAACCTTTGAGGATTTTCACCGGGATTTAAACAAATGGTGTAGAGTAACTAGAGCAACGCCTTTCCCTGGTGGAGAAAGTGAGCTAGTATGTATGACGGGCTTGGTGTGGGTGGAGAAGGGAAGAGGGTTGGGGCACAGCAGCATAGGTGGCTCATGTGGGAACATGTGTTTTGGGCCAAAGCACAAGCAGAGTGGGAGGGATGACCTGTCACTGGCCTTACGACATCCCTAAAGTTAACACATTTTTAGAGACACGCATAAGGAGTCACCCTGATGTGAGTTTTTAAAATCTCCCCACACTGATTGCAATCTGGGGGTTTCCATGCTGTCTGCCCCTGCCCACTTCTTGGTAACTCTGTGGGAAGGAGGAGCCTGTTCAGCTCTTCCACATCCCCAAATATAATTTCTGCCCCTACGGGTCCAGGCCCACTTTAGAAATGGAAACTCCTCAAGCTGCCATGGCTTTCAAGATCTACTGTTTGAAAATCACTGACACACATAGAGAAGAAGGAGGCCACTGGAGGACGGAAGGATTCTATTTTTGTCTCAGGTTCTTTGCAAGGACAGTCTGTGGTCAGGCTTCATAAGGGTGGTGCCCACATGGTCAGAGCTGACCCATTTGTGCATCTGGATTGCTGCTCGGAAAGCAAGCTCCGAGGCTTCGTTCCAGGGTATCTGTAGCCCTCCCATGTTTTACTAAACACACTATTGACCCTCTTTTACTTCCTCCTTCATTATTTATCTCACCAGAGGGGCTCAGAAAACCACTTTCAGAGGGAAGTTCATCTCTTCCCTCTCCCACTTTGGCCCCACCAGTTCCACTCTACGAAGCTTGCTATACTGGAGAAGTCATTACCCTTGGCTCTACCTGCTTCCAAAGCCCATGGTCATGCTATGAGTTGTGCTAAGAAAGCCCGAAGACCTGTAACTGAGCCTTGCCATAACTTTGTGCTTGAAAATCAGATGATAGGAGATGCCTGAAGTTTGGCCCGGTTTGTGGCTTCTATACCCTGCCAGCAAATGCTGTCTACTCAACTTCAGAGCTGACAAGGCTTTTTAGTACCCTAACAAACAGGACTTATTTGGATTTAAAATTTATCACCAGAAATGGAAAATTGATGATCTTGCCAGAGTTAGTGGCCAAGACTTTCAAGGTCCTATTGAACTTAAATTCATCCTTAGCCCTTCAGTAGATGTTCTGTTATATCCTGTAAATATATTCCTTTTTTCTTTTTACTAATAAGATTTTAACATAATGTGACTACATCTTTGTGTGACTGTTATAAATATTTTAAAAACACATTGTTTATTACTCCAAAGTTTCATAATATCTTACAACTGGGGAACTTATTTGAAACTTAAGATAATGTTACCAAGAGCTTCACCTTTAATTGGGTTGAAAGTTGAGGTTCAAATTATCAATCAGGTTATCATTTAATGCTAGGTCATGGTTTATATGTAATATAAGATTTATCATAATTTCCCCATTTCTGATTTTAAGACTAATCTGCATTCCTCCCCCAGCCCTACCCCACTGCATCAAACTCTTTTACTGAAAATGGTGGGAATAAAGCTGGCAATACAATTATACAATGCAACTTATATTGGTTTAGATTAGACACAATTACCAACTGCTTCAAGCATAAAAAGAACCTAATTATTTTAATCTAAAATACAAGTGTCTTTAGGTTAATATGATATATAGAAACATGTGATGTACAAAAACAAACCAAAAAATAGATTATTTGTCATTCATTGCCAAAGGATAATTTCTTAAAGGAAAAATCACCAGGTTTTCTTTAAGTAACAATTTCCCCAAGTACACTGTTGAAATATGATTCAATTTTCAACACAAAATGCATTATATGTAACATTTCACTAACTTGCCTAGTGTAGAAAGTGAGGCAGAAATTATTTTGATATGTACTATCAGGTTAAGCAGCACATTTAGAAAAATCTCATTTATACTGACTACCATTTTATTGCAAAGTCAAATTTTATAGGATGAAAGTAGTCAATGCAATTAATTCATAGAGTAAACTTTCTACTTGCCAAAGCCTATTTTGAATACAGAAGTCTCCTGTTATTCTCTGATTCACAGTAACACCACATTATTGTATAGAATGCCGTTTATAATAAATACACTTACGACAGCTGGACCAAAGTACTGAGGTATTTTTGATATGCCCAACTTCCAAGTGGCTTGGGGTCCAAGAGCTGGAGGGCACTGTGTTCCCAGGCTTCAAGCTGGGGGTCAAAGTGCTAAAGCTCTGTTAAGCAGGGTGGAATCCTTGGCTTCATCTACCGCACTGGACATGTCCTCTCTCAGAGGTGGCCACTGGCAATTTATCTCCAGGCTGAGCTTAAAATAAAACCCAGAGCTTGCAAGGATGCAAAATAAAACAAATTTCAGTCTCTCTTCTGCTAGGGAATGAGTGCCAAAAGAATATCACAGAGAACACATCTTTCTACCTTTCCCTGTGTCACAGCATCTGGAATCTGGACCACTCAGATTTTTTTCTTAGCGCCCAGCAAAAGCTCACATATGTGGAGGGGGCGTGGTGAACATGCAAGAATGTGGATTGACTTCTACAGTCGTTTCTCTCCCACTTGCTATTTTCACTTAGTCACTACTTACAACCGTATTTTTCTTAGGGCTCTCATGCAGTGCTGCCAGGACTCTTATCACCAACCGTTCTTCTGCCCAAACACCACTATTTCCTAACACACCACATCGAAACATTTTGGTTTCTTGGCATAACGTTAATGCCCAGCCATTATCTAGCTACCTAACCTCCTTACAGGGATCTTCTCTTCTGCTCAGCACCTTCACTCTCCCTGATCACCTCTGTGTAGTGTAGTTGAAAGAAAACTGGGGAACAAAATATGGGGAACCTACTGGCAGGTGATCTTGGAGAAGTCCCTTTTGTTCCCTGATTCTTCCTTGGGGAGGGGTTCTTGAATTAAGTGGGGAGACTGGCCCAGCTCTTGGCAGCCCTAAGATTCTTAAGCCTATGCTTTCTCTTTCAACCCCTACTTGGATTTGGGGGCTTGAGATTGATTAAAATATATATGAGAGGAAAACTGCTTTGCTCTTTGAGCTTTTGTTTTTGTTTTGTTTTTGTATGAGGTCTCACTCTGTTGCCCAGGCTGGAGGGGTTGGAGAGCAGAGGCATGATCATGGCTCACTGCAACTTTGGCTCAAGCAATCCTCCTGCCTTAGCCTCCTAAGTAGCTAGGATTATAGGCACATGCCACCAGGCCTGGCTAATTTTTCTGTTTTTTTCTTTCTTTCTTTTTCTTAAGAGACAGAGTCTCACTTTGTCACCCTCAGTAGAGTGCCATGGCATCACACAGCTCACAGAAACCTCCAACTCCTGGGCTTAGGTGATTCTCTTGCCTCAGCCTCCTGAGTGGCTGGGACTACAGGCGCCCACCACATCACCCAGCTATGTTTTTTGTTGTAGTTTGCCTGGGACCAGGTTTGAACCTGCCACCCTCGGTATATGGGGCTGGCACCCTCCCCCCCACTGAGCCACAGGCGCCACCCCATTTTTCTATTTTTTTTTAAGAAACAAGGTCTTGCCATGCTGCTCAGGCTGGTCTTGAACTCCTAGGCTCAAGCCATTCTCCCTCCAAAGCCTCCTCAAATGATGGCAGTATAGGTGTAAGCCACTGTACACAGCCACAGCTTTGAGCTTTTTGAAGGAATTTTTTAAAATCAGCACCTTTTCAATTACGTAATATGTCAAAAGTTCAATTGCTCTTTAACATTTCATATCTCATTTTATTTTCTCATGAACCCTGTGAAGAGCAGCCCCAATTGTCTCCAAAACACAAGAAGGAAAACTAAGGTACACAGCCATCACAGCATAACCAGGGTCACCCAGACCACGAACAAGTCAAAAAGTTTTTGATTTCCGGGTTCCAAGACTTTCTCTGGAGCTCATGGTGCATAAGCATCCTTTTGTGATCTCATCTAAGAAGGGAGTCCCACCAATTACTCTAAATATGTAGATACTTCTAAAATGCTTGATGTTAGACTTAAAAAAAAAAAACTCAACTAATGATAAAGGAAATGAAATGTGTATCATGACACCTTAAGGATAAAATGTCTCCCAGATCAAAGACAGACCCAACTGTTAATCAGTGGAATGTACACATCTAAAGGCAATTCTGTCCATCAGGGGGACTGTGGTGAGGGGCCAGGATGAGGCCCAATGGGCTAGTGTGCCCGGCACACGCTAGGGATATTTGAGATATTTGGTTAGGCCTACACATTCCTCAAGGACTATGTACAATGAGAGTAATAGTAAAAGTAAGTAGGAGGATGGGTCAGGCACCGTCACTTCTCATTTACCATCTCACTTTATTTGAGTGACTCCACCACCTTCATTATCTTCTATCACTGCTGAATTTTTCTCTGTAGCACCCCTCCCACCTAGCAGACTGTATCATTTATGAATTTTATGGATTGCCTGCATACTAGAGTGTAAGCATTATGAGGGTGGAGATTTTTGTCTGTTTTGTTTATTGCTATTCTGGGACATGTGCCTAAAATAATGCCTGGCACAGGGCAAGCACTTAATACATAGTTGGTAATGAATGAATAAGTGAATAGACATTCACAACAACACTAATGTAGGTACTGTAGGTTCTGTTCAGGGTTTTCCAAGGTCACAGAGCCAGGAATTGGTAAGGTCAGGCGTCACACACGTTTCAAGCTCTTGTTTAAACTCCTCTAGACTCTAGCCGTGCACAGTGAGGGGGTCATGCCAGTGTATCTCATCTGCTCCAGTAAACATTCAAATCTTCAAATCATGTGATCAGCTAACTCTTTTTGCTCTCAACTTCTACTCATTAAGTAACCTTCTGATTATAATCTGGCTTCTTAGGAAAAATTACCCGGACTGGCTATGTGTCTGCTGTGTTTGGAAATTGGAATTTATCTTGCTAATCAACACATTCTGGTTCATCTACCTCTCTGTCTTTCGACCCTGGTTAGGGTGTTCCTCTACCCCAAGCCCATTCTGTCTGCCCTGGTGACATTCTAGGATCTGAGTCTGCAGAGCTGGCACTGAACCTGGATCTTCGTCACGTAAAAGAGGGCCTGTCTAGGGCACTGTCCTGAGAGGCGATCTGTAGGTTGGCCTCCCCGTGTGGTAACTCAGATCCACTCTTCTATTTTTAGCAAAGCAGTATTCTGTCTACAGTTATCTGATATAATTTGGGAATGACCGTGTGGAACATGAATTGTGAAACAAAGGTATCACACTGGCTCACCTAGAGTACAAAAGCCGTGCATATCTTATTTCGGAGTTTACTAGCAAGGCTGAACTGGAAACTCCAGGCAAATCAGACAATTTTCATGTCTGGACACAAAGGACTCGAGGAAAGGAAAATGAACAATGTCACTACACAGAATGAAAATTTAATTTGAAGCTTAGTGATTCCTGAAGCCTGGGTTACCTAACAATATTTTTAATACAAGAGGAGGCATTGTACATTCCCCAAACATGTGAAGATTCAAGAAATGGAACTTCTGCAACTTTAATTACAGGAATCATTTTCTTCTGAAACTGTAATTTTTTTCCTTGACACACAGTATCCTCAGACTTACGACATACAAGTTCAGAAGTGATAGATCAGAATTTTCATTAGGTACACATGATACCCTTGAAACGCTGAATTGTTCATGCTTATTTACCATTATATATCTGAGTTTACAGTTTCAGATCCTAAAATAAATTTGCTTATCTGCACATTTATTCTCTAAGTTAAATAGGAGAGAACATGTTTTCTATGGAAAAAAAATGTGCATAATATTTGCATACTATTTAAAGAAATAAAATGTTCTAATTAAAAAGCAATTCTACCACTTAAAGGGTTTATGTAGGATGCTTGTTAAAAACAATTCTGTCAGAAGAAGACAATGCCAGTGGGAAGGTCAGCTAAGGTGTTCAGACAGAAAAGCCAGTAATTGTGCCAGGGGAAACTGACACAAACCCTGGTCTCCCAGCTGGTGCCAGCTTAGAAACCATTTCTGATTTAAATATTATTAAAGTATTATAGTGTTATCCTTGCACATTGTCAAATTTGCCATGAAAACTATAAATTATTTTAAACCAGAAAATAAAAATATTACAGAGGATTTCTTTAAAAAGACACAGAAGAGGAATCTATTTTAAAGTAATTACCAGTTAAACATCCTCTTCTGCTTGCTGACAGGTTTTCAGTGATTATGCAACAAATGTTCTTATTTTCCTACATCAGTTGGTCTCTTCATGAAACAGTGCAGCCTGCTTTCCTTGTTCTCTTTGCAAACTTTAAAGACACTGCCCACGTGATGTAGAAAATGTAGTTTCTGCTAGCTTAATGGCTAATTACAGCAACAGGAGGCAGAAATAAGAAAATCCAGTTAAATTGCACATAAGTAATGAAGGGCTGTATGAACTTCAACTACAGTTTCAGGTCCTGGGCAACCGTTCTTTAACACGGCCTTTGCCAACAATTCCTCTTGCTAATTTTAGATTGGAATTTTGGTGCTTATACTTCTCTTATTTTGCAGAAAGTGTCTTCAGATTTATATTCCTCAGGGATGTCTTTATCAGGACCCACCAAACGATGGTTCTAAATACATTTTGGGGTCATTGTTGGAATAATTTAAATACAGTCTATTGTGTTCTTCTCCACTATTGTCTTATGATTGCTTTCAGGATAGGAAGACTAAACAGATGCAAGTTTTTAGGAGATATTCCTCCTCCTGTTGTAGAGCCCTATGTATATCCATTGCAGGAGGGAAGCGCCCGCTTGATCTGGGATCTTGCTTGAATGCTTGAACGTTCCCTTTGGAGAAACAATAAAAACAACCTGTGGAACAGTCACTTCTTGAAAGGATGCCTATATGTAGTTCCAAAACCATAAAGGAAAAAAATGTCATTTTGCCCTTTCTGCTAATTTTGGAAGAACAAACTTTCTGGTCTTATAAAAAATAGCATTATGACTATCAGATGATTACTGGGTCCATCAGAAAAATCACCCAGATGCCATCTGAACTTGGATTGATTAAAAATAATATGCTGACTGTGGGCTTTGAGGGTTATTCGAAACCTCAGCTTCTCACAAATTTTCAACTATAATTCCTGAGGTTTTTAACTCTGCTGAGTAACAGTGGTAGCTAGATTAGATATACCCAATTTACAACCTTAGAGATATACTTTTATCTCTGAAGGCCTTCTGAGAAAATTGTATAAAATAGTGCATCAGAAGATTGTTGTTGGAAATACTGAAAGATTTCGTGATGTAAAAAATACATCAATGTCATTTAAATTGAACAAAATGGTTCCTTACTTTTCCATATACATTTTACCATGTTCTCGACAAACTTGTTCAATAAATACTGCATGACACAAACATTTTGTACTTTCCCCACAGATGCAATTTGCTAAGCTGATTGATTTCTTTCTCTGCAGCTCACCTGCATTCCACATACTCCCTCTATTCTCCTTTATTAAGGATACAACCTAATGTCTATTACATTCACCTCCACCCAGCTACTGAGACAAGAGAGATGTAAAGATGGAGACCGGAAAGGATGAGATTTCACAAGGCAGGTTTGCAACCGAGTTTAAAAATCTGACAAAAACTCATACTGCATGTGGAAAAAGTAAATGGAACGATGAAGTTACATGGAGAGAAGAAAGCTGGCAGTAGAGCCGAACTAAGACACAAACTATAAGAATAAGAAGTAGGAATGGGAGTGGTCAAGATGGCTGACAGGCACCAGTCTCCGACAGAAGCTCCTGTTCAGAAGAAAGGATAAAGTCTGGAGAAACACCCAACAAAGTCGAAAACTGGGAGCCCAGCTGAGAGAGAAGAGTGATACCGGCAGAACA
>CAUYTI010137855.1:0-21843 GCA_963575145.1 Galago senegalensis | reverse complement strand
TAATGCCACGGCACTCTACCCAGGGGGACAGCTTGAGGCTCTGTCTCAAAAAAAAAAAAAAAAAAGAAGACTGAAACTGGACCCCCACATTTCACCATTAACAGAAATTGATTCTCACTGGATAAAAGATTTAAACTTAAGATATGAAGCTGTAAAAATACTAGAAGAGAGTGCAGGGAAAACACTTGAAGAAATTGGCCTGGGACAATATTTTATGAGGAGGATCCCCCAAGCAATTGAAGCAACACCAAAAATATATTACTAGGATCTGATCAAACTAAAAAGCTTTTGCACAGCCAAGAGCACAGTAAGTAAAGCAAACAGACAACCTTTAGAATGGGAGAAGATTTTTGCAGGTTATGCAAAACAAAGGTCTGTTAACTAGAATCTACAGAGAACTCAAACTAATCAATAAGAAAAGAATAAATAATCCCATTTCTATGTGGGCAAGAGACTTGAACAGAAACTTCTCTGATGAAGACAGGTGCCTGGGCTACAAACACATGAAAAAATGCTCATCATCCTTAATCATCAGAGAAATGCAAATCAAAACCACTTTGAGATATCATCTAAGTCCATTAAGATTAGCCCATATCACAAAATCCCAAAGCTACAGATGTTGGCATGGATGCAGAGAGAAGGGAACACTTCTACACTGCTGGTGGGAATGCAAGCTAATATGACCTTTTTGGAAAGAAGTTTGGAGAACACTCAAGTAACTAAAAGTAGACCTACCATTTGATACTGCAATTCCTCTACTAGGTATATACCCAGATGATCAAAAATTATTTTACAACAAAGAGATTTGCACCTGAATGTTTATTGCCACCCAATCCACAATAGCCAAGACATGGAAACAGCCCAAGTGCCCATCAACCCTTGAATGGATTAACAAATCGCGGTATATGTATACCGTGGAATACTATGCAGCCATGAAAAGATGGAGACTTCACATCTTTTATGTTTACCTGGATGGAGCTAGAACATATTTTTTTAGTAAAGTATCTCAAGAATGGAAAAAAAAAGTATCCAATGTATTCAATACTACTATGAAATCAATATATAACCACCTACACACTCATATTAATGGCAAAACATAACTATAGTCCAGAAAGTAGAAGGGAAGAGGAGGGGAGATATGGGAGGAGGGAGGGTCTTTAGGAGGACCTCACCTAATGTGCATGATGCCATGGTACATTTCAAAACTATTAAGAAATGAGTATGGCTCAGCGCCTGTGGCTGAAGCGGCTAAGGCGCCAGCCACATACACCTAAGGTGGCAGGTTCAAATCCCCAGCCCAGGCCTGCCAAACAACAATGATGGCTGCAACCAAAAAATGGCCGGGCGTTGTGGCAGGCTCCTGTAGTCCCAGCTACTTGGGAGGCTGAGGCAGGAGACTCGCTTGAGCCCAGGAGTTGGAGGTTGCTGTGAGCGTGATGCCATGGCACTCTGCCCAGGGGGATAGCTTGAGGCTCCATCTAAAAAAAAAAAAAAAAGAAATGAGTATAATTGTGATGGATGTGTTACTTAGTTCAATGTAAACATTTCACATTGTATATCGAAGCAGTACCCTGAACCCCATTAATGCATCAGTGTACAAAGTTATGATTTAATAAAAACATAATGAAAAATAATAATTTCTCAGTCCCTATGCTATCTGGCTGAGCTTTCCCCAAAGAGGAGAAAACTGATAAAAAGTAGTAGTAATATCAGTAGCTATAAGCTTTCAATAAGCAGAGATTTTTTAACTAGCTTGACCCCTGCAAGTTTGAACAGAAGAAAAAACTAGACAGCGTAGGTGCTAAACCTGGCTCATCTCTGTGGGAGTCAGTCAGGAAGTAGAACTAGAGATTCATAGGGCTGGAAGAGGCTGTCTCTTTGCTTTCAGGCAGGACTACACCTAACCCATCCCAGACTATCAAAGGAGAACTTTTTGAGCATATCTTCTAGAAGAGAAAAATAATCATAGAAAATTAGTTGCCTCTGCCTTGTACCGCACCCTTACTGTCAGCTTTCTTACCCTCAGGGGGAGGTGTGAGGAGCCCTGACCAAGAAATGTGGAGCGTGTACGGAAGCATGAGTTGATAGCTTGTTGGTGCTTGGGGCTCAGTCTGCTTAGTCTGTCATTACCCTGGTTCCTTCACAATTAGGTTGTTCACTAATGGTTGTTCAGCCCACCAACAGAGGAAAACAAAAATAGGGCCTCCAAATGACAAAGGGACTTGAGGGAAAACAGTGAAGCTGACACAGGAATGCTCGATGACATTAAACCACTGTGCATATGCCTTTGGAGCCCCCCAGCCCTTTCCTGGGAGGACCAGGGATATTTTACTGCATTCGTTATTATTGAAGAGTACCAGTCCAATGAGAGAACAGTGAAGCAGAGAACATAAACATAGCATTTTATACAGTTCTGGCTGCAATCCTGTACCCAAGAGGAGTGCCCATACGTGATTTTATGTCAGTTTGTGAATTGAGTTCAAGAGGCCCTAACTCTGAGTGTTGTATGTAAAGGAAAAGCAATTAGTGCAGCTGTTATCATTGTATTCTCCAGTCTGGAATTAAGTTACGGGCAGAAAATACAGAATATTTTTCCCACTTCAATTTAATCACAATTTGGAAGCTGGAAGCTTATTTGTTGTTTCTTTTGTATCCCTTGTGATGTTTGGCACTACTGTGCACAAAGTAGACACTAAATAAGCATGAACGCCAGGAATAGGGTTAAAGATTCCTGCTTGACAGTCATTGGTATCGTCAAATCTAAATTCTCACTGTTGGCCAGGTGCTGTGGCTCATGCCTGTAATCCTAGCACACTGGGAAGCCAAGGTGGGTGGATTGCTTGAGCTGAGGAGTTTTAGATCAGCCTGAGTAGGAGTGAGAGCCTGGGCTCGGTGCCAATAGCTCAGTGGTTAGGGCACCAGGCATGTATACTGGGGCTGGTGGGTTCAAACCTGGCCTGGGCCTGCTAAACAACAATGACAATTGCAACAAAAACAATAGCTGGGCATTGTGGCTGGTGCCTGTAGCCCCAGCTACTTGGGAGGCAGAGGCAAAAGAATCCCTTAAGCCTAAGAGTTGGAGGTTGCTGTAGCTGTGATGCCATAGCAGTCTACTGAGGGTGACATAGTGAGACTCTGTCTAAAAAAAAAAAAAAAAGAGCGAGACCCTCTCTACTGAAAAATAGAAAAATTAGCTGAGTGTTGTGACTGGTGCCTATAGTCCCAGCTACTCAGGAAGCTAAGGCAGGAGAATCACTTGAGTCCAGGAGTTTGAGGTTGCTATGAGCTGGGCTGACAGCATGGAATATTAGCCTGGGTAACAGAGACTCTGTCTCAAAAAAAAAAAAAAATTGTGGGCCAAGTGCAGTTGCTCATGCCTGTAATCCTACCACTCTGGGAGGCCGAGGTGGGTGGATTGCTTCAGCTCAGAAGTTCAAGACCAGCCTGAGCAAGCGTGAGACCCCGTCTCTACTAAAAATAGAAAAACTAGTGGGGCTTCACGGCAGGCGCCTATAGTCCCAGCTACTGAGGAGGCTGAGACGAGAGGATCTCTTGAGCCCAATAGACTGAAGTTGCTGTAAGCTATCATGACGCCACGGCACTCTACCCAATGTGACAGAACGTGACTCTGTCTCATTTGAATTCTCACTGTCACTTCCCGCTCTCCCTGCATTCCTTTTAAGCCTTGGCCCAGCAGGAACCCCCCCCCCAAGCACCCAAAGTAGTCCTAAATCAGTCCTCTTCAGTAAGCTCATCAATTGGCTTTTCTCTCTGCCACTATTTTGTCTTTTCTCGAGTGAGGTCAGTTGAAGTATCCCAACTCACAGAGCTAATTCCAGGAACAGTGTTGCTGGGAGAAATTTGAAATAATTCGTTAGGTTCTGGGCTCTGCATGTAAGAATCACTGCTCTAAGCCTGCATTGTGCTCTTTGTCCTATGTGATGGAAAATATTGTTGCTAGGGACTGGGCTATGTTAGCAGGAATCGTTTACCCTAGAGAGATATGTATCAATGTGCAATAACGTCCTCCTTGGTGTTGGTACTCTTCTGAAAGTTCAGTAGTCATTCTCTGGCATCCAAGTGTCATTTCTATTTTACCTCCTCTAATCATGACACCTTCTCCACTGCTCATCTTAGCACATGCTTCGTTCCAGCAATGGGCCCGTGAAACTAGCTGAAGGCCAGTACAATTTTGCTCCATTATCTAGTCTCTGTTATTCGTTGTCCATTGACCCCTGTCAGATTTGCTCCAATTCAGCACAAGTAACAAATAATAGGCAACATTTATCGAATGTTTACCATGTGCCAAACAACCGTGCTAGCCACTTCACATATGCGTCTCATTTATCCTCACATCTGCCCTCTGGGATGAATAATTTTAGTCTTCTTATTTTAGTTTCAAGGGGGAAACTGAAGTCAGTAATTAGGCAGTAGAGTCAGGATTTAAGCCCAGGCAATTGGCCTTCAGATCCTGTGCTGGTAACTGCTATGCTAATTCCTCTCTGCAGTATTAAAATTAGTAAGTGCTCAACAAATATTTGAATAAATGATTAGAGGTCTCCACTTTCCAAAGGGCTTCCCCTGAGGCCGCCCTCAGGCAGGGTCATGTGATTTCTGCCCATTGCTATGAGGAGAGTTTTAGACAGATGGTTGAGGGCAATTAGGTTGTGCTTGACATTTTCAAGCACAATTGAGTCCCACTTCATGAAAGTAAGAGCAGTTCAAAAGTGAAATTACCTTCTCTGATCTGTTGACTGTGAGTTAGCTATGCCCTGGAAGCCTGCTTACTCTTAGCTTCTCTTAGGAGAAAGGCTTGGGAGGTGGAGAATAGGTACCCCAAATCTACAACCTTGATGGCTGCAGTTTTCTCATGGGTAGGGGTGAGAGTAAGACAGGGAGGACACATAGTACTTAGTTTTTAATTATTGGGTCACTTAATCTTCATGTGCCTCAGTGTCTTCATTCATGAAATGGGAGCAATCGTCCTTGCTTGCTTTCTATTTCTAAAGCAAAATACTGAATCAAAGTGGTTCGAAGACTGTAAAAGCTCTCTGAAGTCTTAGCTGATTGCCAGCATAATCTCCAGAAACTGGGGTGTACTGATACCAAGAGATGTAATGGGAATGATTCAGGTAAAATAATGGATTGGAGAGAAGGCAATGAGGAGCTGCTGGAGTAGGATTTGCTTATTATTGGCATGAAGGTTGCAATGAGAGATTATTATTTATAGCATACTGCATAATTATAAAACACTTTATAGTTATTCTTCAGCACAGTCCCACAGAATGATGTAAGACTAAAAGTAAAGGCTCGGCGCTGTGGCTCAAGGGCTCAAGTGGCTAAGGTGCCAGCCATGTACACCCAAGGTGGCGGGTTTGAATCCAGCCAGGGCCCACCAAACACCAATGATGGCTGCAACCAAAAAAAAAATAGCCGGGCGTTGTGGCGGGCTCCTGTGGTCCCAGCTACTTGGGAGGCTGAGGCAGGAGACTCACTTGAGCCCCGGAGTTGGAGGTTGCTGTGAGCTGTGATGCCACAGCACTCTACCCAGGGGGACAGCTTGAGGCTCTGTCTCAAAAAAAAAAAAAGACTAAAAGTAAAGAGGCCAGGCCTGAAAGAGTCAGCCAGTGGGGTAGTAAGTATGAATAGTCATTGAAGTGAGAAAATGACAAATATATCTCTCAGACCCAGTGTAATAGATCTCTTATTAGAGATATACTTGTTCCCTGGAGGAAGAATCTGGCTTCATGTGACAGATGGGTAGGGGTGAGGAGCTGGGCTGCTTTGGTGATCCTCGGGGCTGCTTAGCCCTATACTTTGCAAGAATCGCTTGTGGTTTGTCCTAACATCTCTCTGTCCACTGCCTTATTACAGTCCCTCTCTCATTCTACTTTGTTTTACAGTTGTTGGAGTAGATGTCCGCCTCCTCTATTAGACAGAGATTGGGACTTAGTCATTGTTGGATCTTGGTTGCTGTTAGAAATATCTGATTCAGAGTAGGGCTTCCCTTATGTACTATCCAACCCCATCAATTCAACTGGTCCCAGTCCTGGATGCTGAGTAACAGATAGATCAGCACTTGCTTAGGAAACCAGCTAAATAGAAGCATTAAAGATTTTTTTAAATGGGTATTTGACATTAAAAAAATGAATCGGGGTGGTCCCTGTGGCTCAAGGAGTAGGGTGCCAGCCCCATATACCAGAGGTGATGGGTTCAAATCTGGCCCTGGCCAAAAAAAAAAAAAAAGGACTCAGCATAATGAGATACCACTTTGTGCTCTATAGGATGATACTAAAAAGGACAAGAAGAAGTGGCTGGGTGCCTGTGGCTCAAGTGGCTAAGGCGCCAGCCACATACACCTAAGGTGGTGGGTTCGAATCCAGCCCGGACCCGCCAAACAACGACGGCTGCAACCAAAAAATAGCCGGGCGTTGTGGTGGGCACCTGTGGTCCCAGCTACTTGGGAGGCAGAGGCAGGAGACTCGCTTGAGCCCAGTTTTTGGAGGTTGCTGTGAGCTGTGAAGCCATGGCACTCTACCCAGGGGGATAGCTTGAGGCTCTGTCTCAAAAAAAAAAAAAAGATCTTGAGATGGAAGATTATCCAGTTGGTCCCTAATATAATCACAATGTCCTTATAAGAGGGAGGAGGATAGAGATTTGACTAGGGTACTATAAGAGATGTGATAAAGGAAGCAAGAGGTTGGAGTGATGCAAGGAAGAGGTCACAACTGAGGAATGCACATGGCCTCTAGAAGCTGGAAACAGTAAGGAAAGGGAGTCTCCCCTGAAGCTTCTGGAAGAAGCACAGTACTGCCAATACCTTGATTTTATACTTTGGATATCTGGACAGTAAGAGAATAAAGTTGTGTTGTTTTAAGCTATAGACTAGTATAATATTAATGTTCTACAGCAATAAGGAGCTAATACAATGCTTTACTGCAGCTTTATTTGAACATCCGTTTTCAGATTTAGGATAGTTGAAAACTACCATTGATAGGTAAAGCATGTATAACAAAAAACAACTGTAGAACTTACCAAAATAAAAATACACCATTTACAATAGCACCAAAGCCATTTAATACTTATGTATAAATCTTAAACAATATGTATAAGATCTGTATGCTTAAGACTACAAAACACTAATGAAAGAAAGAAATCAAAGAAGACCTAAGTAAACGGAAAGATAGACCATGTTCATGGGTTAGAAGACTCACTGTTTAGATTTCAGTCCTCCGAAACTAATTTATAGATTCAATGCAGCTTCAATTCCTATCCTAGTGGGATTATTTATAGAAACTTACAGGCTGATTCTAAGTTTTTATGGAAAAGCAAGAGAATTAGAATAAACAAAACAATTTTGATAAAGAGGACTAACTTTGGATGATTCACACTGCCTGATTTGCAGAATTATTTTAAAGCTGCAGTTAGTCAAGAGAGTGTGGTATTGAGAAAGGATAGACTTATAGAGCAGTGGAACTGAAGAGAGAGTCCAGAAATAGGCCCACATATGTGCGGTCAATTGAGTTTAATAAAAGTGCAAAAGCAATTAAATGAGTTAAGTAGAGTCTTTTCAACAGGGCAGACAATTGTTGGCTATTCATAGGCAATGACTTGATACCCATAAACAAAAAGAAGAAAAGAATCTCTCTCAATCCATTCTTCATACACTGCGTAAAAATTAACTGATCATAGAACTAAATGTAAAACCTAGAACTATGAAATTTTTAGAAAAAAACTTTGGAGAAAAATATTTTCATAACTTGGGTTGTATAGATATTCCTTAGATATGACATCAAAAACAAGTCCATAAGAGAAAAACATGAGAAATTTCACTTTATCAGAGCTAAGAATTTCTGCACTTTGAAAAACACTGTTAAGAGAGATAAAGAGAAGGTACACACTCAGAGAAAATATTTGGAAATCAGATATCTGCTAAAGGGTTGTGCCCTGAATATATAAAGAACTCTCAAAATTCAACAGTAGGAAAACAACCAACCTAATAAAAAAAAATGGGTAAGCAAAACAGATACTTCACCAAAGAATAAATAAATATATATATATATTCTATATGTAGTATACACACACATATATAGGGTACGTATATATGTGTGTGTGTGTGTGTGTGTATACCGTGGCATCACAGCTCACAGCAACCTCAAACTCTTGGGCTCAAGCGATTCTCTTGCCTCAGCCTCCCAAGTAGCTGGGACTATAGCTCCCGCCACAAGACTCAGCTGTTTTTTAGACAGGGTCTTGCTCTATCTCAGGCTGGTCTTGAACTCATGAGCTCAAGCAATCTACCTGCCTCAGCTTCCCAGAGTGCCAGGACTACAGGCACGAGCCACTTCACCAAAAAAAATATGTATGAATGACAAATAAGTACACAAAAAGATGCACAACATAATTAGTCATTAGAGAGATACAAATTTTAAAACCACAATGAGATACCATTACACCTTCATCAGGATGGCTAAAATACCTTGAGCTGGCCAAATGTGGAGCAACTGAAACTCTCATACATTTGCTGGGAAGAAAGCAAAATGGTACAGCCACTTTGAAAAAGTTTGGCAGTGCCTTATAAGGTTAACTTAACAAAGGGGGAAATCTATATTCACCTAAAAACCTACATACGATTATTCATAGCAGTTTTATTCATAATTGTCAAAAACTAGAAAGAACCCACATGTCCTCCAACTGGTGAATGGGTAAATTGTGGTACACCCATATCTTAGTATATCATTTAGTAATTAAAGGGGGAACCCTACTAATATACACGGCAACATAGATGAATCTCGAATGCATCGTATGTATTAAGTGAGAGAAGCCAGATTCAAAAGCTACATAATAGATGACTCCATTTATACGACATTCTGGAAAGGCTAAAACTATAAGAACTAAAAACAGATCTGTGGTTGCCAGGGGCAGGGGTAAAAAGAAAAATTAACTACAAAGAGGTATGGGAATCTGTTCTATATCTTGATTGTGTTGGGGAATAAATGACTGTATATGTTTGTCAAAAACTGGAGAACTGAGCCCAGCATGGTGGCTCATGCCTGTAATCGTAGTGCTCTGGTAGGCAGAGGTGAGATGATTGCTTGAAGTCACAAGTTTGAGACCAGCCTGAGCAAAGAGAGACCCTGTTTCTAGTAAAAATTAAAAAAAAAATTTATCCAGGTGTGGTGGTAGGCCCCTGTAGTCCAGCTACTTGGGAAGCTGAGGCAGGAGGATTGCTTGAGTGCAGGAGTTTGAGGTTGCTGTGAGCTAGGCTGAGGGGATGGCATTTCTAACTTGGGCAACAGAGCAAAACTCTGTCTCAAAAAAATTGAAAAAGAGTTGTGGAACCATATAGTAAAAAAATGAATTTTACTACATGTATGAATTATACCTTTTAAAAAAGAAAAGTGAGAAAACATAGTTATAGAACTTGTCTAAATGATATTTTATGAATGCTAAAGTCAGGAAAAATAGTTTAAATCAGTACTACATGTTTCTGTTTATTCTGTTCTTCTTTTGTTTGACTTTATTCTTTTTACCTTTTTAAGTCTAAATAATCTTAAATTGTCTATTGAAACTTTACAGTTACATAGTCATTTAATGATATAATATTCCTTCTCCTGTAGGAATTTATGCTGGTTAAATACATATGTATTCTGATCTTGCTCTGTCCTTTAATGTATTTTTTCTTATCTGTCTATCAAAGTAACAATAACTATTGGCTCTTAGGAAATTGGCCCTGATGGAGATAGTTGTGCTGTGTGTATCGAGCAGTACAGGGCAAATGATCTGGTACGCATACTAACCTGCAAGTAAGTTTCTTTCATTTTATATCATCAATAAGAATAGCTGACCCCCAAAAAGATAGTGGTGGACGAAAACTATTTTGAATGTTTCCAAATTGATGTAAGAAGTTTATTTTTAGTTTATTTTCATTTAAATACAGAATAATGCTTTATTTTATTTTATTTTATTTATACCACTGAAACTGGTATCTGTCTAATTGTGGTACAACTTGTTCTAGACTAATTTCATAGAAAACTGAGAACCTGGCCAGCACAATTTATGTAAATGATGATGGGAGGGTATACCTACACATATAAAATAGTATTAGATGATTTAATCTTAAATGCATTCTAACAGTCCCACTGAGAAAAAGTAAAATTAACTTTTATGAGTAGCTATTTGGAAGTCTTCACTCTTTAGTTTTTAAAATTGTCCTACTCCTAAAGGTTGCTTTTAACACTCTTAGCTAGTAACTGTAGTAATAGTATTCTTGGAATGTACCACATTGCCCAGCAAGGTGTGCAACCTTTTTTCTGCTGCATATGGGAAGAGTAAAAATTGTCTTGGGCCACACATAAATACACAAACACTAACAAATGCTTATGAGCATGAAAAAAGGTTGGTGATACTTTCCACAATATCTGATACCACAGAGAAGCAACACAGTCCTTAGGTAACCTGAATGTAGCCCCTGGGCCACAGGTTGGACATCCCTGGATCAGTCCCCTGTTATACTCAATACTTAATGTTGTACTATACTGTTGAGCATGACTGTACCATTCAACAGTTAGAGAATGACAGAATAATAGTTTAAGATTTGAAATACTGACAAAATCTTAGGTCAGGTAGCATCTTAGCCATTTTCAAGTGAGTACAGAAAATAGTTTTTTTTTTAAGTTAGTATAATAGGGTGTTTATATTTAAAAGTGCTGTATTATCTGCCCTTTTATACCTACTTTACTAAGAATACAAAAATGTGGATCATGTTGCACAAGAATCCTAATAACAAATTCCATTTCAAAAGCATTTGGGGTCTACGGCCATACCACCCTGAACACGCCCTATCTCGTCAAAAGCATTGGGAGTGACTCAGAAAAGTACTGTGTTATGAAATTCCCAAGTTTTGCCTCTCTGGCTTCTTCATCGTATTAATAGAGTATGTAGAAAGGCATCTATTCAGAGACTAAGTAAAGTTACCAGAGTACTCTGTTAATATGCAGTATATTGGGCAAAATATTGTTGCTATTTCACTACTGATAATTAAATGATGTGTTTTTTCCTTTGTTAGCCATATTTTCCATAAGACCTGTGTTGACCCCTGGCTGTTAGAACACCGAACTTGCCCAATGTGCAAATGTGACATCCTCAAGGCTTTGGGGATTGAGGTAAACATTGCTATACTGGGGCGGCACCTGGGGCTCAAAGGGGCAGGGCGCCGGCCCCATATGCCGGAGGTGGTGGGTTTAAACTCAGCCCCGGCCAAAAACTGCAAAAAACCCCCCAAAACAAAAAAACATTGCTATACTGTTTATATGCAGGATATATGCCTGGGCTTTCAGGAAAATACCATCCTTATTTTTAGCTAGGAATGTACCATACTTACAGTCTATACTTAAAACTGTATTTCCATATTTATGTCATATTTACATCATAGAGACAGGGAGGAGTTATCTTGGACCACCTCTGTTTTCCTTCTTCTTCCCTCCCTCTCCTCAAATGTACTTTTTATTTGGTCAGAATTTAAAATGGTGACCATGCAAAGTACCAACTTAGCATTCCTCTTTGTGCTTTTTTTTTTTAACCCTTACTATTGCATAGTGACCAAACTTACAGTTAAATGAGCATGTATAATTTGAGAAATCATAATGCATTTTAAATTATAATTTTATATTCAGTAAATTAAAAGTGGCCTATTTTAAGATACAACAAAAAGTCAATCTCAATAAAAGTCTTCTTGACTTGAGATGTATAGATGACAGTTATTCTTACTACCCCTAGGGGACAGCATGACATTTTTTTTTAGTGCCTGCCTTGTACTAGGCATCGTGTATCAAGTTCTGGGATCACCCAAATGACCATGTCAGATGTGAGGGCACTCTGCCCATAGCATCTTCCACCCCATTGGTGGACTCAGTTACTCTAACTGTTCTGACTAGGCCAACAGCAGAATTTTATGATCATCAGAAGGGATTATAAGTTTAAAAGGTTAAGAAACATTGCTCCAGTGAGTCACCTATGAAGAACTTTATAGTACTATGTGAAGGAAAAGCATGGAATCTGAGATCCTTTTGTTTAAATGCTTTCCAAAGGTGGATGTGGAAGATGGGTCATTGTCTTTACAAGTCCCTGTTGCGAATGAAACATCTAATAGTGCCTCCTCTCATGATGAAGATAATCGCAGTGAGACTGCGTCATCTGGCTATGCCTCTGTACAGGGAGCAGACGAACCACCTCTGGAGGAACACGTGCAGTCAGCAAGTAAGCATCATACTAAGGGTTTCTGAGTGTCCTACTAATAATCTATTATGGTCACATGCCCATCAGAGTACTCTTTTGAGACAGAGCCTCAAGCTGTCGCCCTGGCTAGAGTACTGTGGCATCACAGCTCACAGTAACCTCCAAGTCTTAGGCTTAAGGGATTCTTTTGCCTCACTCCCCCAAGTACCTGGGGCTATAGGCACCCACCACAATGCCTGGCTATTTTTTGGTGGTAGTTATCATTGTTGTTTGGCAGGCCCGGGCTGGATTTGAACCCACCAGCTCCTGTGTATGTATGTGGCTGGCACCCTAGCTGCTGAGCTATAGGCACCAAGCCAAAGAGTACTCTTGTTTTTTATTATTGGTTCCATTCAGCCATTATTGCAGTGTAGGTTTCTCCTACTTAAAATGATGCAGTGCAGGATATACCCCAGTTAATATGCACATATTCAAAATGTACCTGAAATAGATGAAATGCATCAGAAGTGGAGATTATTCTCAAAAGAAAGATCTGTTACAAAGCTTTTCTCTGATGCATTTAAATGTTGGCTTATTAACCACATACAGAGGCTAAAGAGAAACTTTAACTTCAGAAGTTATTGTTTATCGTGGCAAAATCATAAATTAAGATAAAGGAGTCCTGAGATGATAAAATAGAATTCATTTTACAAAAACTTGATTCACACATAACTTCCCAGGAACCCATCTTTTACAATTAGGAAACCGTTTAGGAATGGTATGTGCTGCCACCTGTTGACTCTTTGTCATGAATGAAATGAACAAATCACTGGAAACTAAAATTGAAAATACTGTTTTCAAAATTCATATGAGTTAGTATTACAACTTAGTAATTTTATGCCAATGGCGAAATTTTAGGAATTTTGTCACTTCAAAGAGAAAACCCCTAAAAAGTTATTTTTCCTTTCATAAATCTCAACCTTTTTATGCTTTTTTTTTTGTTTTGTTGGTTTGAAAATTTTTTTCAATTCTTATTTTAAAATAATCTAATTGTAGGCCAGGTGTGGTAGCTCACGTCTGTAATCCTAGCAATCTGGGTGGCCTCAGCCAGTGGATTGCTTAAGCCTAGGAATTCAAGACCAGGCTGAACAAGAGCAAGACCCTGTCTCTACTAAAAATAGAAAAATCTAGCTGGGCATTGTGGCAGGTACCTCTGTTTGCAGCTACTTGAGAGGCTGTGGCAAGAGGATCAAGAGTTGGAGGTTGCTGTGAGCCATGATAGCACCATGGCACTCTACCTAGGACAACAGAGTGAGACTATCTCAAAAAAATAAAAATAAAAAGTAGGGCCAGGCGCAGTGGCGCATGCCTGTGATCCTAGCACTTGGGAGGTTGAGGTGGGTGGATTGCCCTGAGCTCATAGGTTCAACACCAGCCTGAGCAAGAACTAGACCTCATCTCTAAAAATAGCCAGGTGTTGTGATAGGCACCTGTAGTTCCAGCTACTTGGGAGGCTCAGGCAAGAGGATCGCTTGAGCCCAAGGGTTGGAGGTTGCTATGAGCTATGGCTCCATGGCACTCTATCAAGGGTGACAAAGTGAGACTCTGTCTCAAAAAAAAAAAAAAGTAAAATAAAATAATGTAATTCTAGCATAAAAGTAGAAGAAAAACGAATTGTCAAGAAAGCTTGTGAAAATTTCAGTTTCTGTGACGTAAACATTTGTCCTCTAAAGGCTTATCAGTTACCATAGATACCATTTCTGAAGATGTCACGAGGAATACTGCTATGCAAAAGCAAACCCTGTATTTCTTGTAATCTAATCTTCAGACATTTCCTTGAGTATAGTCATAAGAATCTTAATCATCTTTGTGGATTTTTCCACCTGTAATAGATAATCATTGTCTATTTGTCCCAGATAATCTTGTCTTGCGTAATGGTGTGGCAGTAGAATTCCGTGAAGGTAAAAGTACAGGATAATTTAATTTATTGCTAGTTTTCTCGTGTATAAAAAACAACATTCCAACGTGCCCTTTTTGTGTTCTGCTCTTATGGGCTGGATGGTGGGCAGAAGGGGGAAGCACAGTACATTTTGCAGAGAATTAGAAAAGCAAATGAAATGATGTCCATGTTCCTCCTCCTCTATTCTTTATCTGGATGAATGATAGTAACACCCACCCAGGTGTCCCATACCAGACACTAGGGAGAGATTCTTCCTTCTTCCCCTACCTATTGATTCAACATCTGTTTTCTCAGCTCTGCGCCTGTGGCTTAAGTGACTAAGGCACCAGCCACATTCAAACCCTAAGGTGGTGGGTTTGAATCCAGCCTGGGCCCTCCAAACAACGACGGCTGCAACCAAAAAAAAAAAATAGTCGGGCATTGTAGCAGGCGCCTGTGGTCCCAACTACTTGGGAGGCGGAGGCAGGAGACTCACTTGAGCCCAGGAGTTAGAGGTTGCTGTGAGCTGTGATGGCACAGCACTCTACCCAGGGGACAGCTTGAGGCTCTGTTTCAAAAAAAAAAAATCTGTTTTCTCAACTCCATCCCCTAAATCCCCTAATTTCCGACCTTAATGCCACAGTCATAGTTTGAGCAAGTATCATCTTTTTTTTTTTTTTTTTTGGTTAAGCAGGCCTGGGCCAAGTTTGAACCTACCACCCCTCAGGCACAGGTGATCTAACCACTGAGCTAAGGGCACCCAGCCACGATTATCATCTTTCTGCCCATTCTTTGCATTCTTCCTCTCCCAAGAAATTAGAACAGCTCAGTATAACTCCTGTTCTTCCTTTAAGGCTCAGCCCTGTAATCCAAGCACATTGGGCAGCTGAGACAGGAGGATCACTTGAGACCAGGTGTTCAAGACTGGCCTGAGCAAGAGTAAGATCCCATATCTACAAAAAATAGAAAAAATTAGCTGAGTGTTGTGGCACACCCCTGTAGTCCCAGCTACTTGGGAAGCTGAGGCAGGAGGATCACTTGAGCCCAGAGTTTGAAGTTGCTGTGAGCTGTCATGACTCCACTGAACACTAGGTGGGGCCACAGAGTAAGACCCTATCTAAAAAAAAGAAAAAAGACTCGCCCCTCTTTGAGAAGCCTGTCTTGACTTATATGTGTGGCCCTAATGTCTACTTTCATAGAACTTCTATCATTGTACTTACTGCACTGAAATTGTATGAAGACTTTTTTTTTTTGGCTCGGTACCTATAGCTCAAGTGGCTAAGGTGCCAGCCACATACACCTAAGGTGGCGGGTTCGAATCCAGCCTGGCCTGCCAAACAGCAATGACGGCTGCAACCAAAAAATAGCCAGGCGCTGTGGTGGGTGCCTGTGGTCCCAGCTCCTTGGGAGGCTGAGGCAGGAGACTCACTTGAGCCCAGGATTTGGAGGTTGCTGTGAGCTGTGATGCCATGGCACTCTACCTGGGGGGGGAGGGGGACAGCTTGAGGCTCTGTCTCTAAATAAATAAATAAGACTTTTTTTTTTTTTGAGACAGTCTCACCTTGTCACCCTCTGTCACCTCCTGCCTCAGCCTCCCAAGTAGCTGGAACCACAGGTGCCCACCACAACACCCAGCTATTTTTTTTGTTGTTGTTGCAGTTGTCATTGTTTTAGCTGGCCTGGGCTGGGTTTGATCCCGTGACCCTCAGTATATGTGGCCAGTGCCCTGCCGACTGAGCCATGGGCGCTGCCTAAGACGTTTTTTTTGAGACAGAGTCTCACTTGGTCAACCTCAGTAGAGTGCTATGCATCATAACTCACAGCAACCTCAAAACTTGGGTTTAAGTGATTCTCTTGCCTCAGCCTCCTGAGTAGCTGGGACTGTAGGAGCCTGCTACAACCCCTGGCTGTTTTTAGAGACTGGGTTTCACTCTTGCTCAGGCTGGTCTCAAACTCATGAACTCAAATGATCCACCCAACTCAGCTTCCCAGATTGCTAGGATTATCGGCATGAGCTACTGCGCCTGGCCTTGTATTAATTTTTTTTTAAGTTTCTTTGGGTAGGGACAGCATCTTAGATTCACTTTTGTCTACCAAGCACCTAGCACAGCCTATCACATAATAGATACTTAAATTCATGTTGAATGAATGACCACTTAGAACAGATTTAATTATATCTGTGATTAGGGCAGTGCCTGTGGCTCAAAGGAGTAAGGCACTAGCTATATGTGTGTGTGTATTTATATATACATATATGTATGTATATCTGTGATTATATGTTACTAGTTTGGAGATCTTACATATTAGCCATTGATTTTTATGATGACTGTAGATTTGCATAACTTTTTTTTTTTGAGACAGAGCCTCAAGCTGTCCCCCTGGGTAGTGAGTGCTGTGGCACCACAGCTCACAGCAACCTCCAATTCCTGGGCTCAAGCGAGTCTCCTGCCTCAGCCTCCCAAGTAGCTGGGACCACAGGCGCCCGCCACAACGCCTGACTATTTTTTTTTTTGGTTGCATCCGTCATTGTTGTTTGGCGGGCCTGGGCTGGGGATTTGAACCCGCCACCTTAGGTGTACGTGGCTGGCGCCTTAGCAGTTTGAGCCACAGGCGCCAAGCCAAGATTTGCATAACTTTTCAAGTTTATGTCTGTGAGTCACATCATTGGGCTCAGTTCTATTAGAACACTGGTTTTCAAATTTAAATACTCATTGAGTCACCTGGAGGGCTTATTAAAATAAAGAGGTCACCACCAGAGCTTCCGATTCAGTGGGGCTGATGTGGGGCTGGAGAATTTTATTTCTAACAAGTTCCCATGTGATGCTGCTGCTGCTGCTGCTGCTGCTCCTGCTCCAGGGATCACACATTGGCAATCATTGAATAAGGACTATAGTTGTCACTTGAAGAGATTTTAAACATTACTGATGCCTGGGCTTGACCTAAGAGCAGTTAAATCAGAATCCATGAGGCGTAGGACCCAGGTGCCTGTGTTATTTTTTATTTTAATTTTGAAATAATTTCCAACTGACAAAATGTTTCAAATATAATACAAAGTATGCCTGTATACCCTTTACCCAGCTTTTCCAAATGTTAACATCTTTTTTTTTTTTTTGGAGACAGAGCCTCAAGCTGTCCCCCTGGGTAGAGTGCTGTGGCATTACAGCTCACAGCAACCTCCAACTCCTGGGCTCAAGAGTCTCCTGCCTCCGCCTCCCAAGTAGCTGGGACCACAGGTGCCCGCTACAACGCCCGGATATTTTTTGGTTGCAGCCATCATTGTTGTTTGGTGGGCCCAGGCTGGGGATTCGAACCCGCCACCTTAGGTGTATGTGGCTGGCGCCTTAGCCAGTTGAGCTATAGGCGCCGAGCCCAAATGTTAACATCTTATATAAACATATATAATTATCAAAACCAGGAAGTTAACCAATAAAAATGTTATTAGTGGGTGGCGCCTGTGGCTCAAAGGAGTAGGGCCCTGGCCTCATATGCCGGAGGTGGTGGGTTCAAACCCAGCCCCGGCCAAAAACTGCAGGAAAAAAAAATGTTATTAGCTAAACTATAGATCTTACTCAAGGTCTTATTCCGTTGACCCACTAATGTCTCATACTACATTTTAATTGTCATGTCTTCTTAAAGACTGCCATTTTCCCCATGTCATATTATGAAGCATATGTCTGTGTCTCATTACTGATGATTCAAACTTTGCTCACTTGGTTAAGTGGTATCTGCCAAGTTTCTCCTTTTAATGTTACTATTTTTTCCCTTTGTAAATATTAAATATCTTATGGAGAGACACTTGGTGACTATGCAGATATCCTGTTTCTCATCATACTTCTACCTACTAGGTTTTTGGGTTTTTTGCAGGTTTTGGCTGGGGCTGGGTTTGAACCTGCCACCTCCGGCACACGGGGCTGGCGCCCTACCCCTTTGAGCCACAGGCACCGCCCTCTACCTACTAGTTTTAGCAATCACTGATGTTTCTTGCTTTTAATAATTATTAAGGAAGCAGTTGCCAAATGGTGATTTTCTATCATTCTTTCCACATTTACTCATTAAACATGAATATAAGGGAAGAACTATTCCTTCTCCATTTATTTATTCAACTATTTATTTATAATAGAATGGGATCATAGACCTTTTTCATTCTATAATATATTCTCATGATTTATCCGTTATTCATATCATCCTAGATTTGTTCACTGGGAACTCATGCAAGTTGGTTTCTGTGCTCTTTCAACTTCCTTACTTTCTGGGTACCACAAGATGTTTTAGGTCTGAGATTGGCCAACTTTTTCTGTAAAGGGCCAGACAGTAAATACTTTAGGCTTTGAAGGCTATAAGCCTCTGTTTCTTACTTTTCTTTTTGGTTGGTTTGTTTTTTAATAAAGGTTATCCTTTTAAAACCATGAAAATCACTTTTAGATATGGTTTATAGGCTATAGTTTGATGACCCCTAGGCTAAAATCTAGCTTAATCTTGTACTCTCCCTGTCTTGTCTCTGCAATCACCCATTTCTTCAGAGGGACTTTTATTAAGAAATGGTTTTTCAAAAACAAGATCTGGTCACTAGGCATGCTTTTTGTTATTCATTGGCCCTTCCAATGAATAATATTAGAAAAATATGTATTTACTCACACAAATATACATACACATCTATATCTATTTCCCTATCATCTATCTATCTGAAAAATGGTGCGCTCATACTAATATATCCAATTCTAATCCAGCACCACAAGGTTTGTTCTAGCCTCCCCCTTTCCTTATTTATAATTCCTTTGCCTGAATGCAGAAGGAGAAAGCCTCTCCTTACCCACAATATATTTACTTATTTGTTCAATCATAGAATACACATAAAATAGTTACTGCATTGCTAACTTGTAATCCTGTGTAAAGCAATTTCACTAACTAGTGTATAGTTCTTTTTGGTTTTTAGTCTTAAAGGTTAGAATCAAAATACTGTTTTCCAAAAGTTATTTCAGTTTAGTAGTTTTCTTCCCCCACTCTCTTCAGAATGATTATATATTTCATTTGTGATACAGTTAAGATTCATTTATTACTGTTTATATTCCATTTGGGGCACCCACCCAACTTCCTCTTGATTTTCAAAAATTTATGTATATGTGTTTGTATATGAAGAGCATTGGTTATTTTTTAAAGTGCGTAGGTGAGTGAAATGTGGAGACAACAATGTAAATTTTGCTCTTATGGAGGCTATAATCTAGGTAGAAATAAGCATACATATGTGAATCAAAAAAGAGTAATTATAAGCCAACATGATAATGCCACAGGGGCTTTATGTAAGACATAGCATAAATCATTTAGTCACTAAAGGCTCAGGGAAGTAGGATAATAATCAGAGTATGATGAAATTCAATAAGAAAGTCATTTTAGAAATAAATGTTGAATTTTATCTTAGAAGAAGACAGGGGTGAAATTGTCCTAAAAATTGCCATTTCTTTTTAAAGATGAGAATCTGCAGCTGGTAAACCATGAAGCGAATTCCGTGGCAGTGGATGTCATTCCTCATGTTGACAACCCAACCTTTGAAGAAGATGAAACTCCTGATCAAGAGACTGTTATTCGAGAAATTAAATCATAAAGTCTGTGTCAATAGAAAACTTGACCTGGTGGTTAATAACAGAACTGCCAATCAGGGCTTAGTTTACTTTTAATAAACTGGATAAACTCAATAAAATCAGAATGATACTGAAAGTGCTGAGATGATTAATATTATGCTATAGTTAAGCGGCTTACAATATTTAACCTACTAACTTTTTTTCCCACAAACTCATTATAATCTTTTTCATAGGCAAGATTTCTCTCAATAGTGATAGCAACATTTTTAAACATTCAAAACACTCTTCAAGGAGTCACATTTTTCATTTATAACAGTTTTCTTATCAAAACATACTGCTTTTAAAACGTGGAGTAGCTATAATCTATTTTATGATAGTATCTTAATTAAAAATAATAATACTTTAGCTTGGGCTATATGTGTCAGGGGTTTTCTCCAGGTGCTTATATTGATCTGGAATTGTAATGTAAAAAGCAATGCAAACTTAGGCTAGTACTTCATGAAATGTCTATTTAAGCTACATTAAGTTAATAGAACAAGATTAAAGCAAAATATTCATTTTAACTTTTTCTGGTTTTTAAAATTAGGCTAAATGTACTTCATTTGAGTGTTGAGTATAGTTTATCAGAGAATATGGACTGAATTTATTAGTGTATTAGTGACACCAATTTGACACATTATAGACAAAAATACTGTGTAACTATTTCTCAAACTTGTGAAATTTTCAAAAACACAGTACATAAATGACCAAGCCATTTGAAAACAGTAAAGACGGTGTAAGTCACACAATTGGTAATTGATCTTTGTGCATGAATTAGTCTACAGAAAATGTCCTGTAAAATTAGTCTGTAGAAAATGTTTTCCGAAAAATGTTGACTTTAAAAGTTGAGTTTACATTTGACCTAAATGGGCTAAAATTATATTAGATAAACTGAAATTCTGTCCATGTAGCTATAAATTTTGTGAATGCATTTTTTGGAGTTTGAAAAAGAAGGGGGGGGAGAATTCCAGGTGCCTTAATCTAAAGTTTGAAGCTTCATCCACCAAAGTTCAATAGATCTATTTAAAATGCACTTTATTTGTATTCTGCGTGGCTTATCTTTTGTTTCAGAGTTTTGTTTTCAGTGCAAATTCCAGCAGAATTCAGGCAAAAACAGAACAGACACATATTTTTGTTTGCTGAATATAGAATGGATGAAACCATTGCATTCTTGTACACTGATTTGAAATGCTGTAAATATGTTCTGATTTGTATTGATTCTCTTTCAATATAAAATGTAAATAAAATTCAAATAAAAAGATGGTATATAGTTTAGCTATCATATACTAACTTTTCACATAAAATATGCCTGGATTTAGGGATGAAAAAATGGCTGAAGGTCAATGCTCAGTGGTACATGGTATGTTTTGATCAAGAGAAACTAAAATTTAGTATGATATACATTTATACATTTGATTACAGATAGTAGCGTCCATTTTATTTTATTTTTTGTTTTTTATTTTTGCAGTTTTTGGTCAGGGCCAGGTCTGAACCTGCCACCTCCGGTATATGGGGCTGGTGTCCTACTCCTTTGAGCCACAGGCACTGCCCAGTAGCTTCCATTTTAATATCACTAAATTTATGAGGAATTATTTTTAGATGTCAGCAAAGTAAATAACGAGGTTGACCATTAATAATACAAGATTTAAAAAGACCTGGCTGCCATTCCATCTTTATGCTATCCATGACATAGGCCCTTTTATTACTTTAAAGTTTTCCTTTAGCCTTCTCTTTGGCAGTATGATTGTTAGGATGCTGTTACTGAGTTCAGTGCATCTTTCTTTTGTCAAACATGTTAATACATAGATGCTTGGCTGGGCGCCTATAGCTCAACGGGCTAAGGCGCCAGCCACGTACACCTAAGGTGGCGGGTTCGAATCCCCAGCCCGGACCCGCCAACCAACAATGATGGCTGCAACCAAAACATAGCCGGGCGTTGTGGCGGGCGCCTGTGGTCCCAGCTACTTGGGAGGCGGAGGCAGGAGACTCACTTGAGCCCAGGAGTTGGAGGTTGCTGTGAGCTGTAATGCCGCGGCACTCTACCCAGGGGGACGGCTTGAGGCTCTGTCTCAA